>JANZXV010353215.1:0-11425 GCA_027576455.1 Erythroxylum roigii
AGATTTATTAGCTTGTGAAATGAGTGTTCTAGGTTGCTTTGGTTAAATATGCATGTTAATTAGGATATGATGTTAGTTCGTTCACTCTAAGAATTTACCACATTCATTTATAATTTTAGGCCAATCACATAAATAGCATCATTAGTATCTTTTTATGAGAATGATTAGTTAAAGAAATAAGGAAGGAAAATATAATATGTAAAAAATGTGTATGTATGTTTAAACAAATAAATATTCCGCTGGCTCTTTTTTGAAACAAATCGGGTTATGAGTAGAGCTAGTAGCTAGTTGAGAATGTGATGTAGCTGTGTAATCGGGGGATATTCATCACAAATGTTTTCCTTCGCGTTAAAAGGCTATAATGACATTCCTACCAAGCTACTTAATAAAAACATAACCTAGTTAAGTAACCAGGGACATTCATCACAAATGTTTGCCTTCGCATCAAAAGGCTAGGTTTATGTTAATGAAAATTAACAAAAATAGTGTGTTTTTTAATAAATCCTACCGATCTTTATAAATAGTTTGAATTTTCAGAAAAAGGCTACTTCAAGATAGTTACTTTGATTGACTGAATAATTATCAATGTGTGTGTGTGAGTGAAGGAAGTGAATGAGTTTAACATCAAGGTCTGGATTGGTATGTATATTTAGTCTGAAGTGCCTAGATATATATTTCTTAGGTTAATAAGTTAGAACAATTTGAAGGATTATGTTTGTAGTTAAATTAAATTCTTAAAGTTCAACGCCATTGTACCATTATTGCATATATGTGTGTTGTGGTTTAGTATGTTTTTGTGTAACACCCCAACATATACCCTAGAAATATTATAGCATGTTTAAGGTGTATTAAGAAGTGAACATAAAGAATTAAGTACATCTCGTTTCAGCTTAGACATATATACTTAGACGTGATATATGTATGGAAATTTTTGATATGTTTGCTTGGATTTATGAATGCGTTGTAAGGGGAATTGATAAAAGAAGTATTCCATAAGTAAATGGGTTTTTTGGTTAAATTGGATGTATTTTTGTGTTGCTCTTGATTGATAAGATTGAAGTTAGTTGATTTGAGATGTGTACCTCGCTGTATGGATAGGTTCTACTAAACAAATTTCTATAATTTGGCCATATCTTGTTCTATATACCTCTAAATTGGATATTTTTAATTGGAGGTTAAACTAGAGACATAGGTTTTCATGAAGGAACCGAAATATGATTCTGCCTCTAAGAGTTTTGAATTTTGATTTGAAGTTGAGTTCTAGCTACTACCCTTATTTTTGAACAACTTGTAGTTTTTAGGGCATAACTCCCAATATAATTATCCAAATTGCATAGAATTTATGCCCTTACAAAGTTAAGACATAGGGGAATGAAATAAATTGATAAGATTATAGGCCAATGTGGGAATTAAAGGAAGAAGAAGGACCAATATGCAGTTTTCCTAAAGTCAACTCATGGACCAATAAGATTAAAGCATATGTGTCCAATATAATTGTAACACATTTTCCAATAGAATTGTAACACGTGATCCAACATAATTTTAACATGTGGTCCAATAGAATTATAACATGTGGACCAATGGGAATGTAACACATGGTCCAATAGGGTTGTGACATATAGTCCAATGGGATTGAAACATGTGTCTAGGACTAGAAAATTCATGAAAAGGCATATAAAGAGGGGAGATGGACGAAACTTTGATGGCTTAACTTCAAATTTTTCTCCTCTCCATTTCACCTTCTTCATCCCATCATTTTTAACTTAGTGATTTAAGCAAAGCCAAAGAGGACGGGAAGGAAAGGAAATAGAAGACCCACTTTGTCAATTTTGAGGTTTGAGACTTCGCTTAGTTAATTTCTGTATTTGTGTACATTTAAATGTGAAAAAAGATTCATTTGGATGTAGAATGGTTTCTCAAATGATGATTTGGTGTTATTTTTGTGTTATCTTGCATAAAATTGGTTGAATAAGACAAGAGAGTTTCATGTAGTGGAATTCTATCTAGGGTTTGTTTGAGTTAGTCACATTGTTTGGGTCATAACTTATCCATTCAGTTGAATATGAAACCTAAGACATAGAACTAGAAATCTCTAGAAGAGACTATGACTTACTTCTAGCTTTATAATGCTGGAAATTGGGATCGAAAATGGCGACCTGATGCTGCCCCTATTTTGGAGCAGCTTGTAATATTTGGTCTATAGCTTATGATTTAGAAGTCTAAATGGACTGATCTTTAGTTTTTTTTGGAAACTAAAGACACAGATAGATAAATGTATAGAAGAATACGAAACCCAGTTCTGACTTTTTCTATACGAATATTAAGGAACAACTAGACTTCATCATGTGATTTGTTTCTAGACTGATAGTTTGCTTATTTTTAGACCACTTAGGGGTTGAGCTCAAATTGCACTTTTGTGAGTTTTTTTCATTTCTAATTTCTATCGAATCTTATCTAAACCTTTTTGAATGTGCGTGAAACTTGTTCAACTCCCAGAAATAAATGAAATAGGACTTAAGACATTTGAATTGGGAGACTAAACATTGGAATTTAAGATTAAGCATAATGCATTCCAAAGAAAACTTACATGTACATAAATGATTTGTATGAATATTCTTTACTCATATGTGTATAGGATAATTATACAAGTGTGATTTTAACACCTTTCTAATGGTGATAAGTAATGACTTTGACGTATAAAAACAGATCCAGGCTTTATGACTTGAAATGTATATCATATGACTTGTCAATATATGAATTGTGAAATTGACAAACGGTTAAAGCAAATGCTACAGTGCCTGCTCTATTGTCTTGATGGTGGATAGATGGGTGTACCTATAGGGTTACAGTGCAACTGCTACAGTTTGACACCACCGGTGTCCACAGTTCGATACCTTCAGGTATCCACAATTCAATACCTTCGAGTATCAAAAGTTTGATATCTTTGAATATCCACAGTACCCGTTATCCACACACACAGAAAATGTGTAGTCTCAACACAGAAAGGAAACTTAATAGTCATAAATCAAAATACGACATGATACATGAATAATTGGTATTGATGAGCATTTGTATTGATTGTAATGATGTGCAATTATATTAATAATTTGTATCAATGAATGTTAAATATCAATATTTGGCATATAAATGTGGATTTTTGGTATATGGATAATATGTTAAAGCATATTTGCAATATGTAATTTGTTTAAGTATGCCATCATTGTTCACATGAGCATTGAATATCAATGTTTTGTTCATGAATGTGAATTTATCGTATGTAAGTTATGATATTTCTGAATGTGTATGCTTGGCGGATGACTGCTGTGAGTGGTAATCCAAACTATGTGTTTTCCCTACTAAGCATTCAAGCTTAGCATGGGTGTTAATCCATGTAGGTCCAAGCCATAACAGTGAGATACAGGGAACATCTACAAGGACTAAGACCAACAAATAGAAGAAAAAGTACTTTTGGAATGTGTTTTCGTTACAGAGGATTGCACATGTAATAAAGAAAGGAAATTGTATGTTTTCTTTTTAGATTGTTATGTTAATGTAAAGACGTAATACTACTTTTCAATGATAATGTTAAATGATATGAAATTTTGTAATGTGTATATGTATAGCATTGAATAGAATTATATACCTTGAATGCATGTATAGGAATTTGGTTGATATATGTGTGGATGGTTGTACGCTCCGTATAGAGGATGTTACATTGTGTTCTAATTGTTATGTTTTTGCTTAAGGATAAGAAAAAGTTCAAGTGTGGGGATGTGATAGTTGTAGGTTATATGATGTTTTAGTAGGAATTTTAGTATGTTTTTAGTGGTTAATTAATTAATTCATGCATGTTTAGGGTTAGAATTGTATCAGTTGTTAGATATTTGTATTTTGAGTATTTTGTGGGTTAGAGCATGCTATTTAGCTTTAATATTTTGTGTTTGAGGTGCCTTGGTGTGTTTGTTAGTATTTTAGATCAAATATCGAAGAATAGAGAGAATTTAAAGGAAACCTAAGGTAAGATCTGGGGACACAATCGTGGTAGATGATCATGGCCCTATTTGCCCTGATCGTGACAAAGAGCAAAATTAAGTGCCACGATCATGGCACTCTGGGCCATGATCATGGCCTGCATAATAGCAGACACAGACTACTTCTAAAATATGACTTTTTGAGGGATATTTTGAACTTTTGGGCCCGGGTAAACTCTAATGTTTGCCCTAAATGGAAAAGATATAAATAGAAGAGAAAGAACCCTAATTTTGGAGCTCCAACTTCTGCCACTTTGGGATAACTTTAAGAAGAAAGAAGAATAAGAGAGAGAAAAGGAGGAAGAGTAGAGAGGAGCAGGCTTCTGTTGCTGTTATTTTCCCCAACCATCCCGATCTTTTCCAATTGACACTTTCTTTTCATCTTGTTATTTATTTTATTTGATTGTGTAAGATGGATACGATGATGTTGATGGATTTAGGATTGATGATGATGCTCTAACGTTTCTATAGGGATTTAAACTGATACAATATTAATCTATTTGTTTTTGTGTTAATTCATTTGAGTATTGTGATTATTTATTGTAACTTCATGCTTCGGTAATAAATTGAGAGAATGAATCAAATGCAAAATGATTAGGTTGGTTAATAAGAGTTAATTGACCTAATAGATAATGCAAATATTCAAATCAGTAATTATACAGAGAGAGATCTCATGTGAGGAATCAGTTATTTAATAGAATGCTTAAAATCTGATTAGGTTGTAGGTTTATTGTTAATCGAGAGATTACATGTTTGGTAACGGGACTAAATTATGTTTTATCAGTTAAAGCTTAGTGATTATAACTCGAGAGAGAGTAATACACCCTTCGATAGTCTAGAACCGACACCACATTAACACAAAAGTGATTAGGTTAGCATTGATGATAGGATAAATCCCTTTCTTATAATTTGGTAATTTTTCTTGTGTGATTTTCCATTGTGAATTTGGTGGTGCTCAATATTCGATTTCATTTGTGTTAATTTTACTATTTAATTTTCTGCAATCATCTTCACATATTTACTTTTCTGTTCATTTTTTTTTTCATTTTAATAATTCTTTATAGATAACTTTGAATTATATTAGTTTGACAACTCCTCGAGGGATCGACACCTTATATAATAAACCCACGACCTGTGCGCTTGCAGTATATTGAGAGTTTTAAATAGATTAAAACTTGCCTCAATAACGACAACAATAGTGACAAAACTGTGGCATGCTAATTGTGCTAAAATGGCGATGTGGAAGTTAAAGAGTCTTTAATAATTTTTATTTTTTATTTTATCAATTATTATTATTTTGAAAACTTAAACAAAAAATAATTAACAATTTCATTAATAAACTAAAAAATCAATTAATAATCACAAGGACTCCATATGAATAGAAGACGTTAATATTGGTTCAAATGAATTTAGAAACTATTATGGAGAGAGTAGATAAGTCATTATTACCTAGAGTGTATAAAGAAGTTAGAGCAGCTTTACACACAAATCTAACTAGGTTGGTTTCACTTGCTCTATGGAGATCCATATTTCAATCTTAATATTACCCATTCCTTATTGTCATTTCCTTTACCTTCTTACAGGTCCCTCTTTATCTCTCTCCATATCTTTTTTACCTTTATTTAACATTGTTATTTCTTATATTACTCTCAAGTTTCAAAGTAACTTTTTCTTTTAGTTTTATAAATTGGTCTAGACATTAACATTGTATTCTTTCTTTTTCAAGTAATATATGAGTAGATCTGGTATGTTATAAAAAATTAAGCCTTTGTTTAATATTAATTCCATTTTGCAATGACTTAAAAGAGTTGGAATTTCTTGCAATGATCCTTCCCCATAAGGAGACCAATGTGCTTTAATAAAAGTTGACAAAACAAATCAGTAGCCATTTATGTTACTGATAATAAGGTAGAATAAATAAGGAAATAAATCCTAAGCTTACAAAGGAGGAGATTTACTTCGATATGTATAGTAAATAAAACCAAGGCAAGTTGCATGAACATTCTAAATAACTTAAAGCCTAGAACATCAAATCTAAGTAGATTTTTTTACTGTTAGAGAAAAAGGAGGCTTTTTTTTCATCAATATTATTTATAAATAATGCATTCAACAAGGTTCATAAGCAACAAGATTTTGGGTGAAGAAAAAACTGGATAAGAATAAATATTGTAGGTGAAGGCAATTAAATCATGACCTATGGATTTTATCATTGTCACAAATGGTGGAAAACAAAGATGAGGATTAGGATTTTAGTTTATTAATGAAATTGTTAGCTAATTTTTATTTAATTTTTTAAATAATAATTATTGACAAAATAAAATTAAAAATTTATTAAAGCCTTGTCAGTATCCGTGTGTTCATTCTAGCATAATTAGCATAAAACATGTCTTCAACAATATTGTCACTTCCTTTTAATGGAAACTTAATATAATTAGATTTTAGGGTGAAAGTTGTGTCATCTTGTAAATGTTAGGGGTGAATTAGTACAAGAGATAATTATGTGGGCTAACTTAGGCATTTAGTGAAATGTTAGGGGAAAATCGTAACTTTTGCCTATTTAAGATCAGTAATACCTAGTTGAAGCAAATTATAATTGGTTATGAACGACGTTTAAGGAGATAAGGATATGTTGGTCACATGAACTTGTTTAAATAGTTCTCATCTTGGTAATGTGAAAAGCTATAATAATCCTACTATAGAACCCTTTTTTTGAAAAAAAAATCCTTCTTTACGAAAATTGGCCTTTATTTCTTATTCTAGGAGACCTATTAATAAGGTTTCTTGTTAATAATAAAATCATAAACTATTTGCTACAAGAATTGGCATTTATTAGATCCCATTTTCTGGGGAAAAAAAAAAAAAGAAATCCTTGCTTGAAAAATTAGCCTTTATTTTTATTTTTGAAAGACCTACTAAATAAGAGTTCCTATTGATAAGAAAATATAACTACCTATTGCTTCTTTGGGTAGTTAAACCATCTTACATTTCATACAATTAATGAAATTGGGTTGCGGTTTGAGCATAAATATAAGCCCTTGATTTGGATTTTCTATCAGTCCTGCTCTTTCTGCTTAATGCAGCTTCTTTTGATAGGTTTTTGGAATTAGAGATTTTAATTGTTATGTAGTAAATATTATTCTATTTTATCATTTATTTGGTCTTCTTTAATATAATAATTATCTTTTTACTCATTTATGCAATATTACTGCTTTCCTTCCCTTCAATTATACTTCTGTGATTTATAAACATTTGTACTTTCTATGTTCAACATATGATGAACATTGTTCTTAGCTTCTTACTAGGTTAAATGTTATATTTGCAATTGAGGTCACTTTAGTAGTCTTTTATCATTGATGGAGAATCAATATTTAAAGTTTTTATTTTTATCAAGGAAGCAACAGTTTCTTTGTTGATATTATTGTCTATTATTAAGGTACTATGGTGTCATTAATAGTCCTTAGTGGCTTTATCTTTATAATTTCAGCATAGCCTCCCCTCAAAACTTCCTATGTATAGGTTTCTATCCTTTGTGTTATTGGATGAGTATTGGTTTCCATTGATAGCTAACAAATACCTCAACTTCTACTAGGTTCCCCTTTGAATCAAGTTTTAATACTGGGATAGACTTTGGTAGCTCGACTTTGAGCTCCACTTCAATACATACTCTTATATATTAGATTATTCTCATATTTGTAGTGGCTTCATCTAGAGAAATTGGTTTACTAAGATAGCTAGCTAATATTTGTGCAAGTTGATCCAAATAAGGACTTATTTCATCTTTAGCTTCTCCAAATTTAGGTTCAATCTACATTTTTTTAAGAATAATGGTTTGTCATTAATAAACTATAGATCTAATTACATTTTTTTGTAGACTATCAATATAGTTAAACATTAAAAGAAATATGTCCACTTCATTAATAAGAACCTACTTAAGCCCTAATCTCTTCTTTTTTTATTTCCAATGTTTCATAGTAGAGAATGCATGTCTTTGTCTATAAAAAAAATCCCACCAAAATTATAACGACCATTTGGAATACCCTTCTTGAAGAATCTTTATAGTCCGAGAGATAATTGAGCTTCCATTCAAGGTAGAGGGAGGGAGACATGTTAAAGTCACAAATGAATCTAATCTCAAGCCACTTGTCACGAGATTTTTAGATTTGAAGTAAAGGTCAAAGGGGATATGAGCTACTATTAGGGGGCATTGAGGAGGGAGAAAGTGCATTAGCTATTTTTGGAGATGTTCGTTAAGTAAGGGAGTCAAGCATAAGATTAATCTTAAGGGAAGAAAGACGGGGATGGATAACAATGTTAGAAGAAAGGAAGGGCGAAAGAAGAGAAGAGGAGTGTTATATAGTTGTCACTATTTTTATATCATAAATGGTAATAACTTGATAGTGAGGTTAAAGGGAAAAGGTCCGCCTAAATTTGTTACTAAAATAGATAACTAAAAAATATGATAGATGAGAAATTATTTGGGAGTAAGAATTATTACACAATAATTGGGAGTAAGATTAGTGCACAACAATTGGGAGGAGGTTGCTTACAAAGCAAAAAAAGAAGAATCAAATAGATTAAAGGGAATAGGAATTGGGGTGTACTAGATGAGGTTGAAATGAAGGGAGCAAGAGTTGGTAAGTACTATATTAGACTAAAGCAAGGAAAAAAAACATAGGAAGCAAGAGGTCAAGGAAGTTATATTAGTTCTAGAAGTAGCGATAAGGGTTAATTAGCAACAAGAATCTCTAATCTCCATATAAAATTCTAAAAGGAAGTAAAAGCATCATATATGATCTTATTCAAGAAAGTTAAAAAGGTAAATGAGATTAGGATTTTTTTTTGTAAACTACTTCCTTCTTCTAATAGTAGAGCTTTGTTTTCAGATTGATTATTAGATAATTTTTTGAAGTTTTCAAGCTCAAATATGATTAAAACTTATATTTTATCAAATATTTCTTTATATAGGTCTATGTTTTTAAGTCATTTATTGATCCTACAATACTTATATGTTTATCCCTTTTCCTTTAATAGTAATATGTTATATTTTTTATGATTAGGAGAAAATGAAAAACTATTTTATTTATAAGTTTGGTTTTGACTATATTTTTAAAAAGTTTTCTCCTTTCCCATATTGGTGGTTTATTTTTATTTCTGTTAATATATTTCTTAAAGGATTTACTACAATCTTCATAGGTTTATTATTATAAGAAACTTCAATTTGTTGACAAAAGAATCATAATTCTTTTTTTATTCTTTAATTGTTTTTGTAGTTTGATATCTTAATACAATTTTAGACCTTTTATATATAACTAATTAGATCTACATATACTAACCTATTATAAGGTATTTAATAATTGTATTTTCTCTGATTTTAGTTCTAACTTTTTCTCCTATAAGGAGGTGGTAGTTATAATAGGAACTTCTCCTTCTAAAAGGATTAATACGAATCTTCCCTTAACATTACTTTAATAAGAAATGTATCTTTGTACCATTTCAATTCTAAAAGTTTTTTACACCTAAGATTTGATAATAATTTCATATTCCTATCTTGTAAGTAAGAGGAACCTCCTATAAAACGTAAAGTTAGTGCCAATATTGAGGTTGAGATAGATAACATCTTGTATAGATTCACTATTTTCATCAAAAATTAAAATTTTCTTCGTCCTCTATTCTAATAGTTGTTAGTATGTCTTCTTGTTGTGACTCACTTCAATGATAATTGAACTAACCTTTTAGATACCCTAAAAATTTTGCTATTGATAAATTAACTATAGTATGGTCAGAGATTCTTAATTATGTTCTGTATGAATTAGCAGTCATTATCATTTGTTATAATGTATTTAATATATTATATTTAGGCATACCATTGATATTTCATTCATAAATAGAAGTAGCATTATATTCTTTTTGTTATTGGATGTTTGTTTTTTTATTAATTAAATATTAATAGGAATAGTTTTGTGAACATAGAGTCTTAGTATGGTTTTTCTATAGAATTTGTTTAATATTAAAGAAGGGAGTTTTGAACTTATAATTTCTATATTGTTTATTCATATTGAGGGTTTGCCAAATCAAAATTACTTCTACCTTAGCTTGGCGCTTAGTTTATATAAGGAAATTAATTGTTTCTTTTTTGTTACAGTATTTAACATTTTTTATGATGATTTATTTGGAGTGTCAAAAGTATTTTTTTTTCATTTATCATATTTAATTAGTTTTGTATAACGAAAAGGAAATTCTCACTATTATTTTTTCCGAATTGGTTAGAATTTAACTAAAAATTTAGCAGGGTTTGAATATAGGATTTTTAATGGTACAATCCTTTTTTGTAATATTAGTATGGATTTCTATTCTTATAAGTTGATTTCCTAGGGTTTGTAAGAACTTATTTGGATAATTACTTTTGACACAAAATTATTAATATCTTTTGTATTTATACTCTTATTTTTGTTTAAAATTTTAAGAGGAAAAGTTGTGACAATATTTTATTTATAAAAATTTAATTTCAAAAAAGGTATAGATTTTAATTTGTATTTTTTTTCTCTAGAAGATGTTTCCTATATTGTATTGTCTTTTTATTACTAAAGGTTTTGCTAAAAGGGTATCCTATTTTATTTTGTATATTTCAAATCAGAAAAAGAAAATAATGTGTATTTATATTTTTATAGAATAATAATTTTCTTCAACCAAACTCTTATTGTTTTTTAAAATGTATTGAGCCTTTAAAGGCGAAATTAGTAAGTGGAAGCAAGCTGAATTATATCAACTTTGCTTTCTATACAAATGGAACCAATATATGGCTTGATCTAGCTGGTTATAATGCACATTATATCTTATAAAATGGACCAATTACATCTAATATTATCACTGTAAGCAAAGATGTGATATTTGATTTTGATGTGTATTAAGTTAAAAAGGGCTTCTTTGTTCATGCTTAGATTGGAGAAAATGCTCTTGTCTCTCTCGTGCGAGACACTATCAACAAATAGGATAATGCTACCTTATATATCCACTTTTCTTCTTCAACTGTTGCCTTTAATCCAATGCTCCAATAAACTATTTAGTTCCATTTTTTAGGTTCATTGTCCAGATTATATAATCTTAATATCCCATTTCAAATAAGAGTTATGTATTGACATTAAAAAAGAAAGTGTTTAATAGATTCAACTAACGTTTTGCATAAGATGCAATAGTTAGGAAGATGTAAAAATTTTCCTATCCTATCCATTGTTGGGAGTATATTCCTTATTGCTAGCAACAATATGTGAAAAGTTAGAGGTAGTAGATGTTTATACTATGCTAGATTATGCCAATTGATTATGTTGTTTGAATCGCTAATGAATTTCCTACATAAATCAGTGGAAATTTTACTTAAAGTTGTTCTCTTCTAGATT
>JANZXV010353223.1:0-11424 GCA_027576455.1 Erythroxylum roigii
TTCCCCTGTAGTCGTCAGCTCGTTCTTGACAGATCCGATCGGGTGTTCATAATCTGGAGTAAAAGGATTCGAACCTTTGCATGCCGGTACCAAAAACCGATGCCTTACCACTTGGCTATACTCCATACGGCCTGTTTTGGACGATAGAACGGAGAGAGGGGGAAAGGAGAAGCAGGGCTTGAAGAACGAGCCGAACCGTGCGCGGGGATATAGCAAGTAAGCAGCAAGGTTCTCCCTTTACTTTAGGACCGACTACAACAAGCTCGCGACTCTAATAGAAACAAACGGTAAGCTCTCTGCTCTATTTGCTTGCAATGCTATACCTATCCAAGTTGGCGAACGTTTCTTTAACCTTAGACTCGTTACGCTGTTCGACTGAACTCGTTGGCTCCGCGTCCACCGAAAGTCGTACACCTTCGTCACCGTCAGCATTTGGTACTCTCTCGATAGCAAAAATAGTTCAAAGCCTTTATTGTAATGAACCGCAAGGTTGCATTGCAAGGTTCCCGAGAAACAACGTTCCCTTTGTAAAGTAGGCTTTTTGATAACTAATTAGAGTTGACATGAAATGGATCACGGAAGAAAACGTATTCGTTCGATGAATGAATGATTAAATCCCCTCCCACTCACACGGGTTCTTCTATTGAAGGGGTTCCCCCTCTTCTATGTGAGGTGGGGCGTACGTAAGAGCGGAACCAGAACGCGGATCTTAGGCCCCCGGCCGCCGATACAGTTACCATGCTTACCAGCTCTTCCCATCCATTGCCGCCTATAGATATGGATGGGAGGTAGGCGAAGGTAGCTTGCTTCTCTTCTCCTAGGCTACCTGCACATGTTATTCGCGAAGAAAAGGCAGCGAGTGCTTCTTCGCTTAGTAGAGCTACCGGCCGCCGGACGAAGACCGCTTTTTGTTCCCCTTGATTTTGATTTGATTATTATTTAGAATCCTAGACTAAAGAAGAAGCTCCTGAATCAGCGCAGGGCCAAATCAGCAGCAGGAGAACTGTACTAACCTGCCGCCGGTAACTTTCTCAGGGCTCCGCAGGAGAAGAAAGAAGGTCCGGGTCCAATTTCTAATGAAGCGAAGGTCCCCCTTACTCCCTATTCTCTTTTAAAGCTTTATAACCGCGGTTGGTTAAGAACTATTGACTGTAAACCATAGCAGTTACACTTACTCAATGGAACGCCTTTGGAATTCAGATGGATGAGCAGGAACTTGAGCCTGGAACGCAGTCCCAGATATTGAATAGCCTGGAACTTTTGAAATTCGGGGGAAACATGGAACCGGTCACTATACTGGGGGGGCGAGACATGACCGCGATTTAAGATTCAAGTACCGTTGAAAAGACTAAAGGGGGGAATGACTACCTGTAATAAAGCACAGGCTAATACGAGCCGACCAGAAGAAGCAAGGCAGGGCTTTCTTGTGTAGGCGCAGGTTCCCTTTTCCGAAATGGAAGTCAGTGTTGTGTGGTAACAAAATGCCATCAGTCAAAGGCTTTTTCTTTTAGCGGATCAGTGAAAATCATCTCGTCTAGTAAGTCATTTTTCCGTTGCTGGTCATCAATCTCCGGTATCGATTCCCGGTCCCCGGGCCTACTTCCTTAAAGCTTGTTGCGGTATTCTCACTCCGATCGCCCCAATGAAGGGTAATCTCTTTCCCTTCTTACTGGATTCTGGGATGACTTTCTAATTGGATTTTACAAGTGAGCTAATCACCAAATGAGCATTAACCCTTAGAAATAAAGTAAGCTAGTACAAGGTACACTAAAGCAACCTCATTGCCCTGAAAGAAAGCTCAGTAGGTGGATCTTCTTTCCAGGTCGCAGGTGGAGAGCCGGTTGAAAGGCCTTCTGCCAATTGAGAATGATCCATTTATATAAAAATTCAATTCAAAATCTTTTTTTGAGATGGAAGCCATTACTAAGAGTTACACGACTTTTGTGGAAATGATGAGCCTGCTCCCCCTGAAAGTATCCACTACCTGAGGCTAAGGCGGATTTGTCAACGGCGGTGTTGCTGGCAATGATTATAATAGCTATGGCCTTTGCTCAAACCTACCTGATTAGAAAGATAAGGCGCCTTGACTTAGCCACCTTCAGTTCCCGAATAGAAAAAAGAAGGATCTCAGGTTTCAAAAGCCCTAGATATAGATGTCCGGGAAGTGCTTCCTTGGATTAAAGCACATTCCGGGAGTGAAAGGGAAGTTGTGAGGCTCACCCGTCAAGTTAGTTATATTGGCTACTGGGGGAGAACTCGCAAGGCGCGTTATCACCATAGGCGGAGTGCTTTCACCTTCTCTTCCCGGGTTGCTTTGTCCAATTCCTTTTCTTTGTGTTAGAAAGGGGCCTGCCCCGGACTCGACTGGAGCTGGCGCGAAACACAGCCTTCATTGATGAAGGAGAGGCTCTCCACTAGGGTGGTCACTTAGTTCAGGATCAGGATCGCCACCCTCCCTTCTTTTTTCGACAGAGGTGTCGTCCCTTGTGGTGAAAATAGAAGGTGTTCGTCGACCCAATCTGCTGACCTTTCTTAAGTTCCTTTCCACGAGGTTGCTTTCGAGTGAAAGCCGGATTTACAAAGATCGACCAGTCGAAACGGAAGCAATAGGTTTTGATTTGAGCTTACAGGGGGGTAGCATGACAAGCCGAGAGGGCGAGCGAGGCGTTCCCGCGTGTCGTTCTGCGTGGTTCGGATTAGCGGTTCCTTGTCTGAATGTCCCAATGCCGCGCACTCAACTCAACTCAGCTGGCTGAGCTGCTTCTCATTCTGCTGTGCCTGCCTGGTGTCCAGCAAAGCTAGGACTATTCCACTCTGATTGATCCAGGAAGTGAAAAGCCTCAATACCCCGACCTTTTTTAATATAACAGGGAATGGATTAAGGGCTGGGGCTGGGAAAGAGGAAGATTTGAAAAAAGGATACTACCCCATGCAAGAAGGGTTTGGGGGAAGGGCAAGGAATGGGCTGTGGGTGATGGGGGGAGGAGGAAGGAGCTTACGGCTTGTGATTAAACACGACAAATGCGTGTATACCGCGCTTCGTTGTCCTGACAGGGAGAGCTCTTCTCTGCAGCACTGGGGCAAAGCCTAGATCGTTTCATTGAGCCTCAACTCAACTGGAAGCCAAGTCCCGGGCAGCTTTCCTCGGAACTGGTTCAATAGCCGCGAGAAGCCCAAAACATCAGAATTGGCTCTTTTGGCGGAGTGGCCAGTTTTTTTTGGCGGATGATGCCTATGCTCAAAAAGGCTCCTACACGGGAAAAGGTTCCCAAACAGGAACTGAGTCCTACCCGCTTCGTGATTTGGCTATAGCTGCTTTGACGCCCTGTCCATGTTTATTCATATGCTTCCTCTGATTTCGGGTTCAGCATCGGGACAACTGGAACTGTCGGCACGGGGGAAACAAAGCAAGTTGGCTCGACTGACGCTTAAGATTTAGCTTCTAACAATGTAGGTAGGGGCTCATAGGGGACTCCTAGGCTAATACGGCGTACGGGATGTGAATAGATACACTAATGACTACGGCAACTCGGATGAAGATACCGAGGCTGGGCCTAAGTGCATGTGTCGTCTCACTGGAAAAAACCAATCATGAAATCTTCCTCTTCTAGGCTAAGACAGCTTCAGGTCAAATGAGTGGGAGACACTGTAAGCTATTAAAAAAAAACTAAAAAAAGGAAGGGGCACTGCACGTGGAACACAAACCGAACCCATAAACTCAATATCGTTGCACAAATCTCAAAGAGAACGCCTTCTCTTAGGTTGCTGCGGGGAAGCTATATACAACGTTATTCTTCGATCTAGCGAAACCGCTGGCTTACTAAAGTCCGTGCCATGCCAAGCTGACTAATTCAGGGTCTTTCTCTTCAACTACTGCCCCATCAACCGAAGGGGAAGTAGCCTGACCAGTTTATAAGATCGCGGAGGGTAATTAGAATAGTCGAATTCTATTTAGGAAAAAGGCTTTGAACTGTTGCGGTAAAGGGAGCTACTGCAGCCTCTCGCCGTGCCCGGCGCCCTGTCAAGCTCGGGCTGCTCCTACACTGCGGGGATATGGGAATATCGCCAATTGGTCAACTGAGCAGAGAGGTTATTTGGCCCTGCTTTAGGTTTGAAAAAGGGAAGCAGGCAATAGCGCGATAGCAAACAGCAAAGAAAGCAAGCCCAGCTGTAAAACAAGCGAGTTCCATTTTTTCCGTATAATTTTCGACTTAACAAAATACGAACAGAATCACGCTCTGTAGGATTTGAACCTACGACATTGGGTTTTGGAGACCCACGTTCTACCGAACTGAACTAAGAGCGTTTTCTTATCACAGTAGATAAGATACGACTGTAAAGAAAAAAGGATGCTTTTTGTACCCCCAATACATCCATATTTTGTATGTCCAATTTTTTCGATCTTAATGAATTCCTCGTTACTGCCCAGAGGATAAGGAATAGGTAGGGATGACAAGACAGGATTGGAACCCGTGACATTTTGTACCCAAAACAAGGGCGCTACCAAGCTGCGCTACATCCCTTTTGGTCTACGGTGCATTGTAGAGAATCCCTGCCCTGGTTTTCACATGGTTATTTCCTCTATCGATATAAAATGTCTCTTGCCATTGAATTTCTGATTTTTGGTTTTTATTTATTTATATACTCATCATCCTCCCGCCGCTCCTACCAGCGCTTACTTACTTATGAGCAAAAAGGGTTCTAAATAATCAGCCCTTTTTTTTTGAATAAGCGAGGCTTTCCCGATAGAAAGAGTTGCATGCGAGAGAGATAGATCCCAATTCCATGTATGTGGTTAAGCAAGCCCTGCCGTCAGCTTCCACCCAGACAAAAAACGTGAGCACTTAGCGGCTTTACTAAAATAAAAAAAAGTTGGCGCGTTAGCGCTTTAGTCTTCACTAATGGGCGGAGCTTGAAGAAGCGAAGCGAGCCTAGAGTAGCAGCCTATTACGTTTTTCAGGCCCCTTTTTGCATTATATTAGTAAAGTGCTAGCGCCCCTAAGGCTCTTCTGCTATCAATGAAACCGAAAGAGAAAGAAAGACAAAACCCAGTGCGTTTTTGTATAGATCGAGACTTGTAGCTTGATTCTTTACTCATGGGAATAATTTGATAAATATTTGGATCTTCCTATTTCTCAATGATATCCGACGATCAAGACGTGAAACTCTTTCATAGAAGTTCATTCTTACAAAGCAAATAGCATTTCCTATTGATTTGTCCCCTGGACTGGACCTATTCTGATTCTGAATTATCCGTTGCTACGCTGTTCCCAAGGACTAGCAAAATCGAAATATCGAAATTCTTGGGTCATCTCAATGGGTTCAGAAACTACACGTTTCTCTGGATCATCATAGCGTACTTCCACATATCCACTCAGAGGAAGGTCTTTTCGTAATGGATGACCCTCGAAACCATAATCTGTTGATATACGGCGTAGATCCGGATGATTGATGGAAGAAACACCAAACATATCCCAAATTTCTCGCTCCCACCAGCCGGCTGATGGAAATAGACTGACTATCGGAGATATTCGTGTTACTTCGTCTGCACTGGTTTGTACACGAATGCGTGAGTTATACCGAGTACTCAGTAAATTATAGACCACTTCAAATCTTCGTTTTCGAGAGGGATGATCAACTCCGCAAATATCGATCGAAACTTGAACCCTTGTATAGGTATGCAATTTAAGAAAGCACAACAATTGAAATAGGTAATCCGAATTGGTCTCAGATCTATTCCCATGTTCCGATCTTTCCATTTTTTTGACCCATTTCTTGGGGAGAGTCTCCCAACTATATTTGAAAATGGATTGGTTATCCATAAGATAAAGAAAGCTTGATTGTAGTTCCGCTTCTTGCTCTCAAAATGAAAAAAGACTTGTCGAAAATGACCGGTTGGCTTAGTCCAACCAAGAAAGAAATGGGAGTAGCGGGCGTAAAAGTTGCTTTCTTCTCTTACGCAATTTCCGGACCCTTTGAAAGAGGCAAAAATCAGAACCTCTGGGTTTGAAGCTATTCATGTCGGGGCGAAATAAAGTAGTGACCTTCACTCTCGGGTTAGGGGGAAACCGTGAATGTCGAGGTGAGCTGGCAAGAAATAAGGGGAGAACCAAAGAGTGCCTTTTCATCTAAAAGAAAAGCAAGACAATACAATACAATACAAGGCTCACTCGAGGCAGAAAAAAGAGTTTGGGTTCACCCGATCGGAGATCTTGCTACATAGCTCTTCCTCATATCTAATCAGCTGATATACTGATGTACGAAAATTTGGAATTAGAAAGATATTCTAATGAAAACCTTCGCAAACCCGAAAAAACCGCCCTTGCTTAGCTAAATTAAAAAACGAAATTCAAAAAGGAGCTCCGCCCTTTCAACTTCAAAAGAATGGGCTTCTTTTTTTTGTATGCCCTTCCCCAACAGATTGATTCCGAAACTTCAGAGCGAGTGCGAAGATCTTCCCTCTCATCTCGCTTAAAGATTGATTGGCGAGCTCCGATTTGCTACTATGAATATGAAAGGAGTAGTGTCCCAGCTCCTTCGGACCCTTTAGCTCAGTTTGAGTAGCACTTCCTGTGTGAGAGACTTTCTACAACTACACCAAAGAGGAGGGGCATAGGGAATCCCGTACCGATGCGACTAGACACCGCCGGAAACTGGCGATCAAGTCTACGGGTCAGCAAGAAAGATGATAAAAAAGATCAACGCCTACTTGCTCATGTATGATGTCATTCTTACTGACTGTACCATCACAACAAGGTATTTTTATCGGAAAGGTCAAAATCTTCCATCCTTAATTGCTAGTTTTAAATCTCGTCTGACGGCCTTTCCTTGCAAAACCCTAACTCTAGGAAGACGAGATTTAGCAGAGGCTTTTCGACCAGTTACTGTCCGAGCAGGGAGAATAGTCTAAGAAGAGGCAACTGCCAGAACAGGTTTCACAGTGTTGAAAGGTAGAGATTCATCCCCTGTTCTTGTTCGAGAATCCGCAGCCATAGATGAGACTGTTGGGATTGAGCTTTCCTTGGTAGAAGCTCTCTCTGTCGGTATTACCACTGCACTCGGTCAGTGACTCTTTCCTTTTGTGCCCGCTTTCTTTCCTATTGCTTGTGTAGGTAAGAAGGGAATGCCTAAATATCTGTAACCTAGCCTCTATGGCAAAGCACTTTTTGAATCAGATCTTCTCTGGTGGGAAGTTCTCCGATCATCCCTAATGAAAGCAAGAAGTTGCTGACCTAAGAGCATTCAAGAGCCCTTGATCCCCACTCGACCATAAGAAGAGGACTCAAAAGATCGAGCTACTTTGTTCGTCTTCAAACCACGGCTGCGGGCTGGAGCGATCCGTTCCTTTTCACACGTTTCGTATACGTAACTTTTTTTTTTTCTTGAAAAGTAGACTTATAAGGAGTCTTCAACAATATCTTCTTTTTCTTGTGGGAGGCCTAAGTTCTAGCAGAGTTGTAGCTTTTCTTTTTAAAACGAAATAATCGGCACATAAGTACAGATCTAAAACAAGCACCAAATCGGAAACTTTTCAGTCTTAGCGGAAGGCTATTTGTCTGTCTTACGGGTGTCAACAGTAAGCAGATCCTCCTATGAAAGAAAGGAAGGAAAGATGAACTAGCAAACTATTATCGGAGTTCAAAGACACTATCAGACTAGTGACTCAACATGTTGTATATAAGGATTTCATACCTTTCTTCATTCAAGTAAGATAGTTGATCGATAACCCCGCGCCCACAGGAGCGAAAGCCCCACCCGGTTCAGTACAAAGTGACTCGACTGACTTTGAGAGGGACGACGTGGCTAAACTGAGTTGTAGAGGTTTAAAGATGCTTCGATAGGGTACGAGTGGTTGTGTTCCCAGCTGCTTTTTAAATGAAGTCACGAGACCAAACGAGGTACATACTTTAAGCGAAAAAGAGATCAAGTGTAATCCCAACCAATAAAGAACCAGACTCTTTCACTCCGCACAGGCTACACAAGCCAGGAAAGAGAAGATGCGGAAAGAGGTTTTTGACTTTTGAGGGATGGATAGGGTAGTCAAGTAGACAAGCTTAAGGTCTTTCATAGGGTCTTTCCTCTTTCTATTTTTATAGGTATAATTGATCTAATTCATCTGTACCCGGAAATATCTTAAAAAAGAGATTCAATACCAGGTTAGTTCACTCATTTCGGGCATCATCTTACGTCATTCGACAAAGCGCTTTATCTTTATAGAATAGAAGCCGACGGTTTGAAAGAAGAGAAAAAGTTCCCCATTTCCTAATTCTTGTATCAATAATCAGAGAAAGAGAGTCTCTTTTTAGCGACTTAGCAGAGCCGAAGGAGATGATTTCAATCGAGATTCGACAAAAAGCAGAGGTAGGAGTCAGAGTCCGAGAAGCCTGAGTCCCCTCACCATCTACCATCTAGGTCCCTTTTTCGGGAAAGCAAATTACCAAAGTCTTATCTGCCCAAGCGCTCGTCAAAGGCTGATCTTTGGGCTAACAACACGACTTTTCTGGGGTGTCATGTGAAACACTATTTGGTTGGGGCTCTTTCAAAGGCCTGAAGGAGCGTAGCCTAAAATTCCCCTTAGTCTTTTAATGAAGTGCGAAAGGTTGATTGATGAACCCCTTTCTTCATTCGGATGAACTGGATCTTTCATTCCTTCCCTTTTATGTTATATAGTATGATCTATTTGATATGGCTTCAGAAGGATCCATTCTGGGTAGTGGACCGAAGTGGCGGTAACTAAACCCAATTTTCTATTCTAGGTTTTTTTCCTGATCTGAGAATACCAGGCTTTCTCGGGGATAGCCGGTCGCTGAACTGCTAACTTCGCTCTTGAATGCTCTTACGCTACTTCCCCTCCCTTCCTCATAGATCTATATAGGGATAATCGACTTCAGTCTGTTATTAGTTAAAATTAAAGAAATCATTCTCCCTAGCGTAGTAGAGGCGGCGGTTATTTTTGTAGTTTTTTCCGGTAAAGTCAAGTAAAAAAGGGAAAAATCATGTAAATAAAAAAAGAATAAGAAAGATTGCAAACTTCACGCATTATCTTTTAGTTTAGGGACTCCAACATACGCTGGGGAAGAACGAGAAAAGGAAATATGAAGGACGTTACCTTCTATCTAAAAACTAAAAAACAGGCGAAAAAAACACTTCAAGAATGCGAAGCGCCCCGCGGGCAGTTAAGCACTGAAACCAACCCAACTTGTAGAAAAAAAAAAGATTTGAAATTGTTTTATTTAAATTTGACTAAGGTAGTTTCGCTCGATTTCACAGGAAGGAAACATGAAATACAACACCGAACCAACCACAAAGAGGGAAAGGAATATTCCCCAAGACTACGAGACTGGAACGACACCACACAGACTCTTTAGCTCTCGATACAGACAATTATGGTAGTTGTTAACTTGCTCTTCTATTGAGCTCCCCATTACTCATCCATAGGGAACTGATTTCGTCATTAGTGACTCGGTCGCTTTCCTATTCCTTGATTATCGATCGGGTTGGTTTCGTTTCTATTTCATTCGAGAAAAAATCATTCCCTATCTATCTGATCCTGGATTGGATCTCCCCTATTAGAGATAGACAAAGAAAGAAGCAAGACTGATCTCGCATACTGACCATAAAAGGGAAGGATAGATATTGAACCTGCCAAAAAAGAAAAGCGGCACATCTATCTTAGCCAACCAAGGAAGACATCTCGCATATCGGGGAAGCGCATCTCGTCAAGTCAGTTCAGTGATCCGAGGGTAGGCAACTTCAAATGCTTTATGTGTGGTTACGGATGAAATTCTGTTTGATTGACCGAACCCGGAAATTGGAGTCGATAGGCAAGAGCTTGCCTTATCAAATTCTTATGAAAAAGAGGAAGAAGCTGCACACGAATCCGCTGTTGGTGGAAGGCTATAAGGAAGCAAAGGTTTTCAGACGGGGGAGAGGAAAGAAAATCAGCTCGACCAAGGGGAGAGGAACGAACTGACGGGGTTAAGGCTAAGGAAGCGAGTGCAGTCACCCTAGGGTAATTTGAATCACTCTTCTTTCAGCTCAGCTCTTGTTACTATGCTTTCTGTTCTGTGGTGAACGTCGACTCTTCACTCTTGCTTTCGTGGGAACAATCATAGCTATGATATGGTTTCAGAAGCTGTGAACTCTGATTGATTATCTCACCTGTAGTCGAGTGAGTGACCCAATGAAAACGAGGAGAAGAGGTCACGTCTCAGCCCAAGGCTACTTTACATAGCTATGATTCGATCTCTCAAGATCTCAGATTCGGATTGGATGCTTTTCATCTCTGTTAACGAAAGCTAATCCACTTTATTATCCCCTACTGAAGGAATGGTTGTCAGTCTCAGTCTGGTTCTTTGCTTTGTTCACCGTCTTTCTGAAAGAGTCAGATCACTTCCTTTAACGGGAGCAAAAACTCCCTTTACTTATGATTCTACCGCTCCTGCTTTCCCATCTCCCCCGGGAGATGAGTCAGACTCGGGCTATTTGAACTAGAAAAAAAAAGGCGTGATTCCCCCCTTGGTTTCATCCGAATCTCTTTCTCTTTTTAAGACAAAATTCTTATTCCCATCTCTCCAATCTTTTGTTAATTGGCAAGGCTCCTCGAACCTGATTTGAGAGCTTCCCCTTTCTCTGGGTAGACTGACTCTGGATACAAAGAAGACCAAGCCTAACGACTTTCATACCTGGTAAGTCCATCTCTCGTTGTTCGATAGGACCTGGAAAAAGCATGCCATGAATGACTCTTGCCCTCGGCTCACTGAACTACAGGGGTTTCTATCCATATTCAATTTAAGCGGGTGTGAACTCCGACCTTCCCCTCTAGCCAAGTCAAGCTTTTGCAGCTCTATATCCAATTCCTACTGCTAAGCAAAATTTCCCACCTTCAAGCTAGTCGAACTAGAGCTACATACAGGGGTGGACGAACGGAGGGGTGAAGCTCTTCTTAAAAGAACCGGTCCGAACCGAACGGATCTTGTTGACTGAATTGATTCATTGTTGTATGCCCTAGTTGAATTTTTTCTTACTCGTACCCGCCCTTTGACTTTGACTACTCCTGAGAAGGAAACATTTTGTTATTTTTGAGAGTGGGGAGTGAAAACACCAATGCAGTAGAGAACGACCGCATGAATCGGAATCCACAACTATTAATACAGACGACCGCGAAAGAAAGGCTCCACGTTCTCGAAGTGGTTGATCTTAGCGTGCTAGCCGCTGCTTTATTTCGTATAGTGAAAACGCTTTCTCTTTCTTAGCGTTCCGCCCCCCCTTGTATAGGTTGGGGAACTCTGGTTGCGCGGCTTTCTTTTATTAGGGGTCTATTTTCTTTTTTCTGACTTGACTAAGCTTGACCTACTTGACTCAGCGGTTAGAGTATCGCTTTCATACGGCGAGAGTCATTGGTTCAAATCCAATAGTAGGTAA
>JANZXV010353238.1:0-11423 GCA_027576455.1 Erythroxylum roigii
TAGAATTCAAAATAGTATTTATTTACTAAAATAGAATAAACATATAATTTATAAAATTTTCTTTAATAAGTAATTATTTATATTATAAAATTAAAATATTTTATCTAAAATAATTATCAACCTATAAGTTGCATTTATTTTTCAAAATAAAATTTTATATTAAAATTTTGAGTTTATTAGTGAAAAATAAATTAAAATACCCATCTATGAAAAATCAAATTATAACAATCATAATTATTAGTATTTATTATTAAAGACAAAAGAGGACTTAGGCAAGAGGATCTTCTTTTTCCTTGCCTATTTTTAATTTGCATGAAAGTTCTCACCCTTCCGTTGAAACACAAAACCTCAGTTGCCCCCAACTTCAAATATCACTCCAAGTGTAAATTTTTTTTAAGAATTAAAATTGTATTGAAAACAAAGAATAAAGAACATTCTTAGAGAGATTCTTATCTCTCCGTAGTCTTTTACAACAAAAGTCAACTTTAAAAAACATCATACATTAGCACCTATTAGAACGATATCGTTACACCAAAAACACACTCATTTATCAAAACATTGTCGTTTGAAATTGAGGTAAGGATCTACCCTTTCTACACATCGAATGTTCTAGTATTACCGAATTAGGGTTAAGGAGAAGGTATGATCGAAGGTAGATTCCTTTCTCGGATTCCTTCCATTTAGTTGGAGGTAAGGATTTGATCTTTGTTTATCATCCCTCTTTTTATCCTTGTTGCAACTTGGATTGCAATTTCACAATCATGTGTTTATCTTCGTAGGGGAAATCGACAAGTGGCGAGGAACTTGTGGAGATCTGATGGTATCGACTAAGCAAGTTCAGCCGATTAGGTAATATTTTAGCTTCATCTTTGTTGCTTTTTCTGTTATGTATTTCCTCTACATCTCTTCCCTATACATATGTTTACATTTTGAGCATAACTTCAAGTTATACATTCAGTGAAGCTAAGATAGTTGTGTTGCACGTCTGATTGAGGTTTCGAAGTAGAATGAGCTCTCTGAGTTCATAGAGGATCTCAAATACGAGAACCTCTTTGGAAGAGTTAGTTCCACCAAACTGTCTGAGGTTCCTTTGCTTCTATAATCCATACACACAAATTCCTAGGAATAGAACATGAATCTGTCTATTTAGGTTTGGACGGATTGTGTGGTTAGTCAAATTTTGAACAACCTATGTGATAGTGTTCCTAGGATTTAGCCACAAGCACCTGTTAGCTATAGACTCCCATACATTGTTGCTACAAGGGCATCTGAAGAAGAGATGATCTTTTGTTTCCACATGGTTCTTACACATTGGATATGTTTTGTCCATTTGTAGATAGTGAATTCTATCAGCAATGTTCAACCTATTTAGGATTGTTAAACATAATATGAAAGATACCCTTAGGGTCAATACCTTGCTCCAAACAATTTTGTGTCATTCCACCTTTTGTTTCCTATATCTTAATAGATCTCTTGTACCCTTGTTTGTGAGTTTAAGGATGGGTTGGGTTTGCCAATAGAATGTGTCCAGAGAGTTAGGTTGGGGAAGATATGATGGTTGGACATGCCTCAAGTTTTGAGGAAAATTCCAAGTGCCCCTCTGTAATCCTTGATCTGAGTTTAAGTTTTAGTGAAGCACTTTGGGGACTGCTTAGATTGCTATAATGATGTATGAGAGGTCGCAAGTTAAACCAGTTGTCAAACCAGACATATGTCAAGTTACCATTCCTAATTTTGCAAGAGATCCCTTCTCGGACTTTATCCCTCAATTTCAGAATCTGGTTGAGAAAATGAGAGTATGAGGTTGATTTCTTAATGCTCCATAGGCTTCTTTCCTTGAGAAAATAAGAGTGTAGCCATTTCACCTAAAGTAAGTTTTTATCCATGAGAATCCACTATGGTCTTTTTAAGATTAGGGCTTGATTTGTGATTTTGATAGGAGTTATGCTTATCCCTCCTTCATCCTTAGGAAAACAATTATCAGCTTATTTCACTTTAGCTGAACCTTTAACACCATTTGGGTGATTCCATAAGAAGTTCTTCAGGATTCTTTCAATGGTTTTGATAACTCTAAGTGTAAGTTGTTATCACTAATAATTTTATGTTTTTACAGATATCTTATTCTCCTAAGGAAGACCAATGAGTACTTTACAAAGTTTTAAGGAGTTGTCTAGATTAAGCATCAATTTTCAAAAAAGTTATTTCATATGGTCCAATAGTGTAACACACCTCTTAGATTTCTTGTGACAAGTCATTGGAATGAAAAAACAAGATCCTCCTCTTCAGTACTTGGGAATTCCTATCTCTTCCAGAAGACTAAGATATAAAGTTGCAAAAAATAATGGGGCTCTAGACAAATAGAACCCTTTCTTATAGAGGTAAACTTCAACTTTTAAAGCTTGTTATAATGTCAATGCAAGCTTATTAGTGATCTTATATATTCTTATCAAAAGGACTAGTTAAAATGGTGGAAAAACTAATGAAGCAGTTTCACATATGTCAACCAAAGGATGTTAGCTGGTTAGGGTTGGAGTCAGTCAACAAGAGCAACAAATTTCTAATGATGAAGAGGATATGGAGAGTCTTATTGAACAAGTTTTAATCTTATAAAACTCTTAATATTTCGCAAGTGCACTGGTTGTATGCGTAGTAGTTAAGGTGTCGATCCCACGAGGAATTAGTGAACTACTCAAATCCTAACTTTGTCTAAGGTTGTAAAAACGTGATTTAATTGAAAATAAAGATAAGCAAAAATTAAGCAAGCATGTAGGGGATGAATGAAAATAAAATTATGAAATTAACACAAGTCAGTCAAAATGGAGCACAACCACTTAACAACTGAGATATCGAAACAAGACAGGATCAAAGAATGATGAGAAGATGGGACTTCTCTATCATCATTTTGTTACCCTAATCACTTTCGATGTAGTTTGTATCGATACTAGAATTTCGAAAGGTTGATTACTTGCTCTCAAGATCTAATCAAATAGCCCTAATTAATAATCCCGAATTGATTCTGAAATTTTGATTTTACAATCTCTCGATTACAAAAACAGCCCACGTTCTAATTAGTTCTTGAGCAATCTAATAGACAATTGGGTCCTCACATAAGATCTCTCTTCGTATGATTATTGATTTGATAATTGTGTGACTTATTAGGTTGTTAACTCTCATTACCTAACCTAATCTGATTACTATTGACTTACTCTCTCGATTTATTGTCGACATATATGCAAACACAAATATCACAATACTCAAACAATTTCATTAACATAAAAAACAAATAGGTCACAAAATGATTCAAGATTCAATCCCAAAATGAAATTAGAACATCATTAACAATATGTTCAACATTCTCAAAACCAAGTCATACATCAAGATGAAGTAAATAAATAAGAGGAAAGTATAAAAGAACTTGAAATGGGTGGGTTGGAGTGGTTGGACAGCAGTTGCAAATGCTCCTCTTTCCTTCTCTCCTTCTTGTTTCTTCCTTGTGTTCTTTCTCAAGATGGAAAATGGAGGCTCCTTTTTCTAGGGTTCTTTCTCTTCTATTTATATATTTTCCATTTAGGGCAAACATTAGGATTTATCCAGGCCCAAAAGTTTGAAATATCTGTTGAAAAGTCACATTTTAGAAGCTGGTTTGTGCCTATTGTTGCGCAGGCTACTATCATGGCCATAGTGCCACGATCGTGGCACTTATTTTTGCTCTCCATTATGTTCGTGGTAGATGGGGTCGCAATCGTGACCTTGGATCTTGCTCCGAGTTTCCTTCGAATTCTCTCCGTTCTTCGATAATTGATCTGAAACACTAATAAACACATCAAGCCACCTTAAACACAGAATATTATAGCTCAATAACTGTTAGGGTCATGTAAATATAGTGCCCTAGAAAGCAAGTGTATTTACATATATCTTAATCTTCTTCCAGTTATTTTTTTAATGAAAATATTTATTATTAATAAAACAAAAGAGTTTGGTTTTATTTGTATGAGCATTATATATCTAGTCCCATGGAGATGTATGAGAAACATGTATATTATTTGAATCTAAATTAGTTGATTCACAGTTGATTAATCAAGTTGGTTGCTTGATTATGGTTTAGACTATAGTGTTGCGATTTATCTCCACGTAAGTAAAGGAGTTTACTTCAAGGGAATGATGAGTTTCATATCATGATAGTAGTTGACTATCGATGATGGTACTATTAAATGAATCTGGAATCACGTATATTTTTAAAGATTAAAGTAGGTCATTTCTTTAATCTTAAAACATACACTTTAAGCATTCTTTTATTGCGAACCACAATCTTGATGAGTGATAAACTCATATATGTTTCATTATAATTCTTGATATGATCGGAATGGATTTTTACAGAGTATCAATCTAGTTTCTGCATATTGGAATTATTAATTGAAACATGTATCAGGGAACATTCACTCAAACAAAGAGTTTATAGTGATATCATCACTTCTAGATGTTTCAAGGAGATTGGTGATTGAACTGGCGCCAGTAGTTTGATAGACTAGATACCCATCAAGTCTTAACACCAAGATGAGATCTTGTGTGTTAATCACCATATAGAATAAAACGGGAGATCTAGAAGGAAAATCTAACATAAGGGCAAAACGACAATTTTACCCTTTATTGTGCAGATGGCTATAATATGGTTGATATTAGAGTTTGAAATTGGACATCTTATTTGAAACATGTGTTCTCATAGTATTTAGTATTTCAAGAGTTCAAATGATTGTCTTTAGTGGAATGACATTTAGTTAATAAGCTGGAATTAATTATAATGAGATCAAATTAATTCCGGGCTTATTGAAGCTTGAATTATATAAGTCCAGTTAGATTTCCCATTTGGCTTCTAAGAAGTTTATCAAACAAAGTAAGAAATACAAATAGAGATTTTAAAGACTGATTAAATATTGGGATTACTTTAATTAATTGTTAATTAGAAGCCCATACGAACATTTAGAAATAGGCTAGACTTTGGTTTAATTTGATCAATTAGATTAATTAAATTAAATCAAAATTATTAAAGATAAAAGGAGGTGGATTTTCGGTTTTAATGGCCTAAATGTGTAGTTGCATATTTAACATTGGTTTGCTATATTTAAGATGGTTTTAATATGCTTTATCATTATTAAATGGAGTAATAACCTTATCATTAAATGGTTTAATGGTTGTCTTTTAATGATAGCATGTAACCATTTAGCATTCATTGGATTAAAGAAGAAAGAGGTGCATTTGATGGAGCATCTTCCTTCTTTCATCACAAAACCGGAAATGAGATTTATCATTTTAGGTTATTGGTCTTTTCATATAGCCATCTTAAAACAAATGAGAAGAGTCTCATTTATTAGCTTCTTTATGATTGATTAAGGAAGGCGGTGATGCATTGGATGCACTTCACTTCTTTCTTTGATGCTTAACCGAAATTAAGAGAAAGAATACAAGGAGTTGTTGAATTTTTATCTCTCTCTCCCCTATCTTGCATGAGCTAGCCGAAATTGGCATGAGAGGTGTCACATCTTGGATTCTTTCTTCTAAGGAAAAATCTCTTCAAGTTTTCTTCTCCTTTCCCACCAAAGGATCTTGTGAACAAAGTTGTCCAAGGAGAACAAGTGTTAGATCTAATTGGTCGAGAATACAATAACGAGAAGAGGATACCATAATGAGAAGAGGATACATCACCTGGGAGAGGATATATTGTCGAGGATAGGATAGCACAGCGAGAAGTTAAAGCTGTAGCAAAGGAGTCAGTATATTTCTACCATCTTGTTCTTATGTTAAATATTTTCTTATACCATATCATGTATGGCTTCGTATGTTGATTTGGTTATCTTGCTTTCATTGCAAATTTGATTTCTATAAAAGTTTTGAAATCTACCATTTTAGCCAAATCTTGCATGCTTAATTTTTCGATCTAACAAATTTATCCTGTTGATTAATTTTTGGAAGTCCCTTTACCATCTTTACTTTTGATAACAATTGTAAGCCAGTAAAACCAAGATGACCAAACCTTAAATGTCATAGCCATAGCTCATCTTTATTGATAGATTTCATGCACTTTAGTACTCTTAACTGAATATCAAGTGTGAAAAGACAATTCTTTGTCATATTAACTTTAACAATTAATTATCCACCTTTGTTGATGACAAGAGAGCAATCCTTCAAGTGAATGTCATACCCTTTTTTTAAGAGTTGACCAAGGCTAATAATATTGTTTCTTAACGCAGGTACATAATAAAAATCATATACATACCTCTTCTTTTTATTTTTTAAGGTAATCATAAGCTTACCTTTACCTTTAATTGGAATTTTTGATGAGTCACCTAAAGTAGTTTCTCCTTGGATAGTCTCATCCAAATTTGTAAATAGCTCCTTTCACCCACACATATGGTTGCTTACACCGGTATCAAGATACCAAACATTTTTTGTAAATTCTTCATTTCCTTTATATGTTAAGAAAATAGTCGATTCATCTTCCTTATCTTCCGTTGCTACAAAAATGATTTGTTTGTCCCTTATCGAAGCTAATCTGCACTCGTAACTAAAATGATCATACTTGGTATAGTTATAACATTGCAATTGTGATTTATTAACTTTCTGTTGAAAACTGTGTCTTCCTCGGTTTTGAAATCCTCTACCACGATCATATATTTTATAGCTTTCATTTGTTTGGCCTCTTTCAAAAGAATTCCTACCACATCCTCGTCCACTACATGAAAGGACCCATCACAGAGTTCCCCTTCCGGAACCCTAATGGAGCCCTCCTAGTGACCCCACAGTAGCCCTCCAATCGATATCTAGCTGAACTGAAGGGTTCCTGCAAAGCCAAGTCGTTCAACTATTAAAAACCTTTTATACTTTTACAAGTGCAGAAAATAATGGGATTTTTTTTCAAAACATTTTATTAAAAATTTCGGTAGCATAATGACTGCTTTTCTAAGATTCCCAAATTTCAAAAACGTACATAACACATTTTAAAACACTTCTATATTCACACAAATTTCTTAACTATAAAATTTTGACTTTAAGTCATTACAATAAACTTTTAAAAGCTAAAACATATTTATGCATTTGATTTAAAAGCTTTTATAAACACCCATTCTTTAGACAAATGTACATAGCAAAATGACACGAGCACAGCAGCACCCGACAATACAACTAATCTTGAGGCAGAGTCCCAATTATTGTAGCACTTGTACGCATACCTAGGGTGGGTTGTTTAAAAGCATAAAAATAAGGGTGAGCTAAACAAGCTCAGTGAGTATAATTAGTTTACTAAAAGTTAACTTTTTATAACAATGTAACTAAAATATTCCATACAATCATAAAGCTTAAGGTAAAACATTTTTTATAACAATTTATTCGTGCATTATCAAATTTAGTAATAACATAACATTTCGTAAAATACAATTTCAATTTTTTTGAAATACTATTCCAAAATGCTTTTCGACATTAAACTCATAATATACAAGTTTCAATTTTCCGTTTTTCCTTTTTCCTTAAACAACAAACAACGATGGCAATAAATTTTTCTGAAAACTTTTATACTAAAAACAAGCAACCACTAGAATTGGTACTACACGGTGCCTCTCAAATCGCTTTTAACATAAATAGTGGAAAAATTACTATTTTCATGACTCAGCATAGCCCACCACTAGTTTCTTTACCATACGGTACACTAGGCCTAAAGTCACAGAGCTGGTTCTGCACTCTTACCAACGACCGTTTAACCACTAGTTACAGAGCTGGTTCTACATCGCTTACCTGTAATAGGTTAACCATTATATACCGGTAGTTATGGAGCTGGTTCTATATTGCTTACCTGTAATAAGTCACAGAGCTGGTTGTATAATGCTTTCCTGTGACTAGTTAACCACTATTTACAGAGATGGTTCTACATCGATTACCTTTAATAGGTTAGCCATTATAAATATACCAGTATGATAATGTATAAAAAGCCTAACAATAACCATAGGTAAAAGCAACTCATACTTTTTCAATTCAACTTATTTTCAAAATCAATTATGGGAGGATTCGTAATCATTCAATGTAACTTCCAATCATATAAAATTTAACTTTCAAGTTAAAACTCATATATTGCTCAAGCATGATCTTATGCTAGCAATATTCACTCGTAATATATCATTTGTATAAAACTCAACATAAATATTCATTTCATGATCAAATGAAAACCATTTGCATAAAATCAATTTAAAGAACACTCATATGTCATTAATTCTTTTGTAAAGAATTTAGTAATATAAAACAATTAAAATTCACTCACAGTTTTGCACACTTATCGCTAAGCACACTCAGGTGTTCAGTGACTCTCCTTTACCTACACAAAATACATTTCGCTTATGCATTAAAACTATATATTCGGTTTAACTGAATTTGAGATTTGTATCTAATGGTGTAATACGCATGCTAATCATATTTCTGCTTGCTTCTCTAAGCAAACCTATTGGTCACCATTTTCAAATTTAACTTCAAAAGTCACTTAAATACCATATTTTATCCATTCTAACTTACCAATCCCTTTAAAATGCAATCTCACCAATTTAATTCACCATATCACAATCATGCATGATGAGTCACAGTTATGACCTATGTTTAGAATCCATACCTCTACTTGTTCCTTAATTTTTCCATAGAAAACATTCAAATTAGGTTTTGAGGTCTTCGAGACATTTGTTCCCCTATATCTCTAGTTTCCATATAATAAAAAATCAGACCATTTGAAGTTCTAATTCAAGAAACATGCACAAGGCATCATAAGCTGCTCCAACATAGGGGCAACATCAGATCGCCATTTTTAATCTCAAATTCTAATATGATTTAGCCAGAACTAGAAGAACTAGGTTAGGGTATCTTCTAGGAATTTTTAGTATTATGTCTTAGGTTTCATATCCAATTAGAATCACCCAATTTGAAGGCCTGTAGGACAAGTTATAGTCAAAACAATATGTCTGGTTCAAGTGATCCGAGAACCAAACACAAGCATTCACTAAACATAATTCTTTCTCTTGTCATATTCATCTCTTAAATGCTTCCAAACTTATTATCTACTCCATGGCAAGTCAAAAAATCATTATTTATCTTACATAAATCTATCCCGCTAAAAAGCCTAAAACTAGAAATTTTTGTTACAAAAACTTACCAATTTATCTTCCAATCTCTTGGTATTTGATGAATACCTCCACTTGATCAAGATCTCTCCAATTTATGCTCCGAAACTATGAAAAATGGTAGCTGCACTCTTCTTCTCCCTCCTTGGCTGAATGTCCCTTCTTCTCTCTTCTTTTCTCCCTTTTGCTTGGTCTCTCACGTTTATATTCACATGAAACAAAAGTCTTGGTTTATTCTTTTTAATGCTCATTTATTGGATTCCACACTTCAGCTTCCTATTGTTTCTCTTCTAATGACTCATTCTTCCACTAAAACCATGTAAAATGACCAAATTACCCTTAATGACATGTAAAAAGACCATATTGCCCTTTATTGAATTTAATTCATCAACTAACCGAATTAAATTTAAAACATATTCTGCAACCATCTTACCATCGAATTGACCATGAAATGCTCTAATTACTTATTAATTAGATGCTTTTAAAAATTTTGAATGGGTTTAAAATCATCAATACCCATTATTTTCCAAAAAGGGCATTTTAGTCCAATAATTTCATATTACTCGAATTCTATTCAACAATCTCCATTTTGATCCGTTTTATTTCCTATAGACTCCAATCCTAATTCTAGAGCTTTTCATCATATTTTGAAATTATTCGCTAACTTTTCGATTGCCCAACAGAATTTTCAAATTGAATCCAGAAATCACTAAATGTCACCAAAATCGTCTGGATTTCATTCAAAAGTATCACCTAAATCTCCAAAGCATATTTCGCTACATTGAAAGCTCGTTCAGACTCATTCCATAGCTTTTCGTAGTTTTTGAAAAACTTTTGGAGAAATTTCCGATCGAGTCTAGAACCATCTCTGGTCTATCTGTGAAATTCGTTATAACTTCAATAATACATTTAAACGTTTAAATTACTCTAGTACACCATAAATAGAATATACTCTATAAATTGCATATATAACGCATTACACAGTACAATCATCGAGCTATGATATTACACTACATCCTTATCCACCACATCCACTGTTGTAGGCACCTCTGTAGCTACCTCGATTTCCTCTACCTTTTTGGTAACTAGTTTGATTGCTACCAATAGATAGCATGTTTTGCAAAGCTTGTTCCAAATCATTAGTATTTTCATTTTGGATCATTCTCATCTCATAAGCTTGAAGAGAGCCTATAAGCTCATCAATAGATATTTGTGACAAATCGTTTGATTCTTCAATAGCAGGTACGATATAATCAAAATTTCTTATCAGTGAATGTAAGAGTTTTTCCATCACCCTCACATCATCAACAACTTCTCCATTTCTTTTCATCTCGTTCGCCATCGTTTTCAGATGAGTAATGTAGTCACTAATTTTTCATAACTCTGCATTTTTAATGTTTTAAATTTAACTTTAAGAGATTGGAGTCGTACCTTTTTAGCTTTTTCGACTTCTTGAAAAGATTTATGTAGAGTTTCCCATGCATCCTTTGATGTTTTATTTTTTCAAATGTTGATTCATCAACTCCTTGAAAGAAGAAAAACAAGGCCTTATTGTCTTTCTTGCGTGATTCTTTAAGTGATGTCCTTTGTGCATTGATAAAGATGCTTCAGTGGTCGCATCTTCAAGCTCAGTATAGCCCTCCTCAACAATCTCCCATAAATCTTGTGACCTGAGCAGTACCTTCGTTTGAATGCTCCAATTTTTATAATTTGTCTTCGTCAATTTTGGAATTTGAGGCTGAATCATATTAGTCACTTTCACGTTCTTAAATCATAATCATGAACCTAGCTCTAATACTTTGAGAAAAAAATAAAATAGACAAACTACTAAAAAACAGGCAGTAATATATATTGATAAACAACAACGTTACAAATTTTGAGCTGTAGCTCTCTCTCTCTCTCTCTCTCTCTCTCTCTCCCTTTTCTATGCTTTTTTTACTTGTTTCTTCACTCCTAAAACACTACCCTTACAACCCTTTTTATACCTATCAAAGTGGGTTCCATTCACCGACTTTAACATCCCAAAAAGACAACTAAAATACTACCATAATAAATGAAGTTACAGCTAGCACACAACTAATAATACAACTTGATTTTGTCTTCTTTTTCTAGAAGAGTCAAGAATATCATCGGGTTTGGCTTCTAACAGGTATTGTAATAAAAACAATGATAGCCCAAGATCAACCATCGAATTAAATAAATACTCCCTCTGATTCATAATAAGTGTCGTTTTAGATACATTATAATTATTCAAAATAAGTGTCATTCTTGACTTTG
>JANZXV010353254.1:0-11421 GCA_027576455.1 Erythroxylum roigii
ATTAAGAAAAATAATCTATAAAACATAGAATAATAACAATAACTTAGTAATCTTTCATAGAAAAGGAAGGATTCGGCTAAGTTAATGTCCAAAGTTTCCAAAGCTGGCTTTAAGCTTTGGAGAAAAACGGCGCCTGTGGGTGGGTGCCACAGTCGTCAGTAGCTTTAATTAGACGAGCATCAAATTTGTTAAGAAAACGACACCGTTTAGATACTGTACAAAATAAGACAGGGTTATCTTAGAAAAAGGATCTGAACTTCATATTCATATCAATACATTTGCATGAGCAATTATATGTTTTCCTAACATAAGCATGTGCTGGCTAATTAAGAGAGATTAGTTCTTGTTGTATAATATTCAAGATTGTTGGAAGGGTGAATAAGTAGCTTAATTGTATATAAAGAAATAAAACATTTTTCTTCCTTCCATTACAACATGGTATCAGTGAGATGAAACTTCAAATTTCCTGATCAAAACAAGCATGGCTTCTGGCATAGTTTAGACCAAGTAACAATGGAGATCCTTTGTATTTGCATAGTTAATGGCAGAACTCAGTGAGAATGACAAATTGATACAGTTTTTAATGGTCTTAGACTCTTAGTGATGCTTATAATACAGTTCGGAACCGGATTCTTGTTATGGAAATCTGGATAAGTTCAGACCGGACTGAGCTCGAGCTTACCACCACTAATCTTGCTTCTTGGTAGTGTCGTCCGAGAGTTCAGATCTTTTGTTTAATATTATAGTGTTTTATTGTGTTCAATAAATCTCAGTCATTTATTTATGTGGGTCCTGCATGGGTCCTGCGTGAGTCCTGAAAAATAAATGGCTGAGATTTTATAAGACAGATCGAATAAGACAGAGTAATATTAGACAGAAGATCTATATTCGTCGTCTAGAGCTGAGTAATTATGTAACTCACTATGCTCAACTATGTATATAAATGGAGTATAATTACGAGAATTATTATGCTTTTGTACAAGTAGAGATGTAGATTTTTTATTCTTTAACTTCGTTTTTCCTAGCTTTAGGGTTAATATTATCTGAATTACTCTTATATATTAATAAATAATTTCTAATATATAAGATAATTTAGAAAATATTAATCAAAATAGGATGGCTAAAATACGATTCCTTACTTTTCTTTTTATGATGTAGAAAAAGGGTTCTTAAAGTTTACTTAACTCTTGTAAATTTAAGAAATTGACATTACAAGAAAAATGTCGTTTAACGATGAAAAATTGGCGACGGAATATACCGATGAAAAATTGGCGACGTAAAAACGGCTGTCGCTAAAATTACTAACGGATATTTTATATACTGTCGGTGAATATACAACGGTTTGTTTGGCCGTAAGTATTTTCGTCGGTATATTTTCCTGACGGTATTGGTTATTTCGCTGGTAATATTACTGACGGTTATGAATGTCCGTCGGTAATTTTGGTGATGGCTGTCAATATAACCAATGGTAACATTTTGTTCCGTCGGTAAATATCTTACACTTTTCTGACAGTTTGGTGTTCCGTCGATAAAACTGATGTAGAACTCCTGAAGTTAAATCGCTTAAAGCCATTGAATTTTTTAATTATTAATATTTAAAATCTTAAAATTCAATTGAGATAAAATATTTACATCTAAAATTGAATAAAGAAAATTATAACTTTTTATATAAAGAAAGTGCAGTCGACAATTACACATAAAAGGACTTACAAAAGGGCGAGGAAACTAAAAAAATATATAGAGAAGAGTTACTTAAGTTAAGATCAGCTAAGGAAGCAGTTGATGAGAGCACTAATATGGTACAAACTCCATTGGGTATTCTTGTCTGCATTCTTTTCTACCTCTTCTCCCTCATCATCATTATCATGTTATTTATTACCTCTGTGATTATATCCTTAACCTCTGGCTTTCTATCCATTAGATCCAAATCACCTAATCAAAATCATATATTTAATGATTAGTAAAGTTGAAATGAAACCATAAATGTTATATCTAATGGAAGATAGATGAACCATAACTCATACCAAGTTGTCTGAGAATATCGGACAAAGTTGCCTGCAGATTGACAAAGAGAACTTAAAAATGGTGAAACTACACAAAAACTTTAGTATTGATCCAGACCATGTAATTTCTACTTACAGTATTGAAATCTACTTCCTTCGTAATCTCTACAATCACGAGCACTTTTAGGTAGAAAATTCAACCGCAATCCTTAAAATCGTAGAAGGTAAGTGATCCGTTAACATTCTATTATAAGACTTCATATTCAAAGAATCAAAATCTGCGAGCTGAGTCAAACTCTCAAGTTTTCTGGAGCAGTTCATGGAACATAGCTTCAATGTTATTACTTATTCAATTACAAGACAATTAAACCTAGGACTTTTCAAAAAAAGGGACTAAGCAGACTTATGATCAATACTAATCAAATTAATCGGAAGTTGACGACTTAGTCGGGTCTAAGGAACCAAATTACTATATTCCAGTACCAGCAAAACAGCCTGAAACGAATCCGAGTTGATTGATTTTGGACCGACTGACCCTCGGACCGAGTCTGACTCGTTGCTAACCCTAACATAATTAATAAAACCTTGTAATAAAGTCAACCTCACGATTGCCAATAACTTTGAATTGTTTGCTAGCCAGACTCGTTAAACACAACGCGTTGCTTCTGTATCTATAATAGCTAAGATTTATATATAATGTTGCGACTAACTAGAGAATTTGGTCTGTCGCTATACAAGAAAAGAATTGATTAGTGCATCAAGTAAATGGAGTTTTGGGGAATTGCAATCATAGGCTGGTGCTCGACGTTCGCTTTTTTTATTCTCGTGATAATCCTCAGCAGATTATACGGCGGTGCTGGAAAAAAGCTCCACCGAGGAGGTGGTGGTGGTGGTGATGGGGCAAGAGTAGACATGGGCACTGCAGACATAAGCATTGATATGGGAGGTGTTGATTATGGTGGTGGTGGTGGTGGGTACGACTTTGGTAATGGAGGAGGTAACGGTGGAGGAACAAATGATTTTGGCAACTCGTGTGGCGGTGGAGGTGGAGGAGGTGGCGGTGGTTGTGATTTTGGTGGAGGAGGAGGAGGAGGTGGCGGTGGTTGTGATTCTGGTGGAGGAGGAGGAGGAGGAATGGGATGTTGATGTCTTACCACATTACACGACAGAACTTCTTTGTGGCGGTCGCATGAAGCATGCAGCCAATTTCTGTCTACTGCTGATGGTTTCGGTGCAGAACAATACGTTTGCACGAGCAATTATACGCTTTTGTAACATAAGCATGTGCTGGCTAAGAGAGATTATTTCTTGTGTCAGATTTGTATTATTATTGTAAATTTACTAATTATTATTTTATTAATTAATTTTTCTAAATTGATATATTAATTTTTATAATTTAATATTTCTTAATATATATAATAATTATAAAAGTTCTCAATTTGAACAAATAACGATATTATTTTTCTTAAAAATTTTAGAATTTGATATTAATTGAATTCGTATTTAAAGTTCAAATAAAAAACGAATCTACCCTAAAATTTAATGGCCAAAAGTGTAAGTTTACAACATAATATAATTTAAACCCTAACATCTTGAAGTGTTCAAATTGAGCCATAAAGTTTTCAAAACATTTAGAAAAAATCCTTAATGGATAAAAAATTTGTCGAAGTTAACTTTTTGCTAGTTAAATATCATGTCAATTGCATTACATTATTTTTACATTTTTAAATATAAAATAGGCCTAGTGTTATATAATTGATTTTTTAATTAATTAAAAGGTGAGCTCTAGCAGCGGAGCCCAATGTTTATATAATTTAGACAAAGAATCTAACTTATCACGTGATAATGGGTCTATATTTATATCTTTTATACAGTAAATCTCACTTCTTAAGTTGTATTAGGATCAACTTTTTATTTAAAAATAAATAATAATGTCACGTAAGCGTCAACGTAATATTTAATTGACGGAAAATTAATCTTAATAAATTTTCATTCAATTAAGGTTTGTTTTGAATGTTTTGAAAATGTTAGAATTCAATTTAAACGTTTTACAACATTAGGGTCTTTTTTATATTTTATTGTAAATAATATCATGAATATCATATCGATATTGATACCAGATTTGATTCTAGTAACAGTTAATACTAAGTACTATTTTAGATAATTTTTTAATTGCATAAAATAGTTATTAATTTTTTAATATTTTCAAAACTCCAAAAATTATAATAATTTATTTATTTTTATTAACATTATTTTAAACATATTTTATATATAAATTTCCAAGTATAGAATAACCATATAAATAGTTAAATTCTCTTACCAGAAAGAGATTCCACGAGCCACAAATACATTCTCTCTAAAAAGCTCGAAGAAGACAAGTACCATGAAAACTCATTTTCCAACTCATCATTTCCTTTTTTCTTTCTTGGTATTAGACTATTTGGGTAAAATGAAGAAAACTAGTGATGGGCTTGTGAGGTGCCTCCCAAGTTGAGATGGGAATCTCGCCGCCGCCGTCGCAGCCGCCGCCACTTTCAAGAAGGTGAGGCAGGATTGGGAGATCCGTGGCGTTTACGATGGTGAATGTGTCGCCGGTCAAATACCTAGTTGTGTTAGTCGCCTTCTAGTTTTGTCTCTGTGATTTAATTTTGTGATTTTGCAAATAAGTCCCTCAATTTTTAAATTTAGGCCTTTCATGTACAACACGCTATATATGCACGTGCAAATTTATGTTCAGACATTACAAGAGAGAGAGACGTATGAAGATCATACTATCTTGAAGCTTGAACTTTTCTACGCGCTAACGGGGTCACGGACTTACGTATCAAAGTAGTGTTGGACTGAAATTGAAGGACTAGTCAGAAATTAGCATAACTATAAAAGCATGAAGCTAGGATCCAGGACTAGATATGGTATAAGCAAGTTTCAGACATTATGGGAATCTGGGTAATCTTCATCGTAGTAATTGTTTCTCTTGCTGTTGTGTCCGTTCTGTTGTGTTGTACTTTTGGAAGCCTTGGAGGTGGTGGTGGAGGCAGCTCTGGCTTTAATCATCATCGTCATCGTACTCATCATGATCACGGTGGTATCACAACCCATGGGGGTGATATAGGAGGAGGAGGCGGTGGTTTTGGCGGCGGCGCTGGAGGAGGCAGCTCATGTTGATTTCAACTTCGTTCTGTATGAACCTATCACAACCCATGGTGGTGATACAGGAGGAGGCGGTGGTTTTGGAGGCCGCTCTGTTGGAGGCAGTGCATGTTGATTTCAACTTCTTCGTTCTGTATAAACCTAACCCTCTTTTAACACTATCTTTTGTTTTGTATCATAAAAATTAATTTTATTTACTAAATATGACATCAAATTTATCAATAATTGCATAATAAGAGTTTAGAATTCTTGCAATCGTCTTCAGATGATTGTACTTACGGCACAAGAGGTACTTTTAATGTTAAATAGTCGACAATATGATGGGAAACTATGTTCAGACAGACGTGGCTCCTGATTCCCAATGCCAAAAGAATGATATTTCCCAGCATAATCCTTCCACACAAAATCCTGCCCAGAACTGAAAACTTCGCCAGCCTCTGAGATTGCTTGTAGGCTCAATATATCAAAATTGCATGCCACTGCATCATGATTGTCAGATCATCCACAAAATATACTTACGTGCCAAAGCTCCGATCTCCAGCGTCCCCTAGTCCAGGAACGATAAACCTGAAAAGGGGAGGTTCCATTTTGCGGTTCAAAATAAGATCTAATAGTTTCTACACAATTATGGCAAAAGCAGTACTCACCCTTTATTGTTTACTGTAGGATCAATAATTCCTGTGTAAACATGAAGCCTGTAAAGTCAAAAGAAAAGAAATAATTAGTAAAAGCTCAGCAAAATGCGTATCTACTTTAAGTCGGGGAACTAGTTTAGAAATACCATACCCAGGGAACTTTTCACTGAGCTTTTGAAGGGCTGGAGGAGCAGCAACAGCAGAAATCTGTTGTTTTACTAAAAAACGTTAGTCTTGCATCCCAAAAGACTGTTCCACGTGTTATGGTAAATTTTTAATTAATTGACCTTTTATCCTTCCACAATTTTATTTTCTTGGCAAGTAAATAAAATAGGAGAAGAAGAACACCAGAACTTGATCCATCTCAAACACAAACTAACAGACAGCACAACCAGAACTTGATCCATCTCAAACACAAACTAACAGACAGCACCAAGAGAAACCAACTGAGCCGAGTCTGAGGAGTATGAAGAACAGATCACAATATGCTACATGAGGTGCAATTATAAATTGAAGAATAATATTTTCATGTGTTTTACAAAGTTGATAATCTTTCAAATTCAACACAATAGATGACCCTTTTCAAGAAACAATTAAGTAGCATTAGAATTATTTAATCCCACTCTTATACCAAAAAATTGGGTATGTTTGCATTATACCAAAACATTGGGTATGTTTGCAATCCATCTAAACAGGAACATCTCATGACACAATAGGATTTCATGCTTTTCATAAATATCAAGCAACAAAAAGTACCATTTAAGAACTGCATACATGAATTCAAACGTTTAAATTGCTGATGAAGAAACAAAAAACATACAGGCATACAGAGAACTTATGCCAACTTACCACTTTGATTTGTTTGCTATCTACACCACGTTCCGTAACAAGGTCAAGAGCTGCGACTATTGTGCCACCTAAAATCAAGCAAATTTGCCTCAAAACATGTATAACCAGAAGGTAGTACCAGAAAATGATTACCAAGAGAAACAAGAATCTGAGAAATGAATGCTTTCTCTTTAACATGAAAAAAGAAGATAATGTTTGTGAAACAGTTAAAAGGAAAAGATTGAAGTCAACATTTTAGACATTATTTAATAGCACACTTTTGTCACAGTTCTTCCTATAATTTGACACAAGCAGGCGCCCTGGAATATAACATAAGTGTTAAAAAATTGAGGAAACAGGAACAGCTTTTTGGTATTTTAGATCAGACAATTTTTAGAACAAGATCTAAATTTTGAGTTCACCATGTTGCATCCTTATGCTAAATGCAAGAAACAAATTTTTCTGAAAAATTTACAGGATCAGAGAAATCTGATTTTGATCCAAGGTAGTATGCACTTCACTTAACAAGCATTTTTGCATCAAATTAATTAGATGACACATCAAAGCCTGAAATATGTCAATTATGCCTCAGTCTTAAAATAGTTCCATTTGTTAAGTCTAGAGTCTTGACAATCCATTTCCACTTATTCCATCATAACCGAATAATTCACACATGGCATCACAATGTAAGCTTCTTCATTTGTAATCCAAACTAAAGATCTGCTAGAACGACATCCTGAGCTTCCTTGTATTTGCAAGAATTTAAAAGAATGTAGCAAAAGATAAACACCATGATATTGTAAGATGTCGCGTAGCAAGTTAGAGAGATCCTACCTGTTGCTAGCATAGGATCTACCACAAAAATCCGAGAACCTTCAGGAAACTTATCAGGTAACCTATTGGGAGAAGAGGTAAATGTCATTAGAAGCGCCTTTGAATACTATAATTAGAAAGCATTAAACACTAAGGCCATGCTACATATCAAACAAATCTAAAACTAAATAAGAATGAACAATTACAATAACGAAAGCTCTATTGTTTACCTAAATTAGTAGGTTAGACCCAAAAATTGTTGAAACTATGAACAATTCAGCAATATTAGCTGGAGCTAAATTGAGCAAATTTCTCCAATAGAGATCTTACTTGTTTAAATAAACTGTTGGTTGAAGTGTCTCCTCGTCCCTGCTGACACCTTAATTTCCAATAAAGGGATGGAATTTCATTACCTTTGTTGCTCAAGTATTCTTACTTGAAGAAAACTATTAAGAAAAAATAGGAAAATGGAAAGGAAAGACCAACATGGAAAATAAAAGCCAAAAGGAGACAAAAAGAAACAATTCCTCTATCACTGATTAGTTAAATAAAGAAGATCCCTATGTAAGTCTGTAAAAATGTAGGGAACTCAATAACGTTCTCAGGAGTAAGTGCTTGATTAATATTAATATTCTGATATGAAAAAATTCATTATTACTGAAATAAAAATAATGAAGAGACCTCCCTTGTCTGACAAGTATGATCCCTTCCCTCTGTTAATTCTGTGATATACAGTTTTGATTTCATCAAACACCACCCTATCTAGGGAAAGTACATTCAGAAGACTATGATTATACAATGAGCATAACCCTCTCTTCTACTTTGCATAGTGAACAAAACATACCTAGATGATAAGTTTTTGTGGCTGGCAAGATACTAGATGCGTGCTCTGCAAGAGCTAGACCAGCTCTCAAGATGGGAATAACCTGTAAATAAAAGAAGGAAAATGTTAGTGCAATTACAGTACGAAGGAGTAGCAAATTAGAAGCTACAACACATGTCAACATCTGGATAAAATAAAAAAATAATGATTTATCATTTGTAACTATCAACTGACCGCCACAGGCTCCCTTGGATCGATGAATTCAACCGAGGCAACACCCATTGGTGATTGTATCTCACCAGTTACAGTAGGCTGGCAGCAAAACAAGTAAGTGTACAAAACATAATCAAAGGCAAGAATTGATAAGGGATCATAATAACATACCAGCCAATCCCTTGAAGCTTCATACATAAGTAACCTCCCCAACTCAGCCAGAGCATTTTCTGTCATCGAAAACATGAATTTTAACAAACAAAACCATTCAACTAAAAACCTCTCCCAGCGCACATTCTTGTACAAAACGAATATAAACCCGTGTAATAACACATAAATTTAAAAATTCGTACACATCACATACTAAAAACGGGGCATGGAGTTTGTTCATTTCTGAGAACCGAAACCCAGTGCTTGATCAACGGATGAGGAGGCACAAACACCTAATGCACAAAAAAGAAGGCGCTTTGAACAATTAATCCAAACTTCAAGCCAAGATTATCCCAGTAACCAAACACAAGAGATTTGAGATGAGAACGAACAAGCATCCTGTCCCCAGAAATGGACTTCTCCTCCGTGGCCATCTGGGCCTTCGCGGAAACAAAAGTGAGCCGCGAAGCACCAGAGCACGACATCTATAAATCAATAATTAGAAATACAAGAATAAATAAACAACCAATCACTTAAATAACACTCCACTCCAATAAACTTCACGACAACATCATTATCATATGATTATTCAAAAAAATGAAAAAGAAAGGAAGGTGGGATATGGCCTACCTTGAGGTTGGTGGGAGGAGGAGGAGGATGAGTGAAGGTAGAAAGAAAATGAAGAAGAGGAGAGTTAGGTTTAGGGTTTTGGAACCGCGTAAAACGCGGCGTAGAAGAAGGGGACAGACATCGGAGATTGAGATTGGAACTTATAGGGAACCCCATTCATTGGGAGAGAGATTCCTCCTATCCTGTGTCTCTTACCGTTGACTTAGCTTAGCTTCAATGGCAGTTTGAATAAGATGCTCATTTGCGTAACTCTGCTTTTCTTAGGTTGTAACTTCCTCGTTTTGGGCATTGGGCGCTCTCAGAACTATGGGCCTGTAAGAATGAGCCACGCTTGGGCCTGGACAGCTTCTGTTGGGATCCAGAAGCTCATGTCACCTTACCATTAAAAATAGAAATACATTGTAAAGGACTTTAATAACATTTTATTATTTTTTGTATGTCACATGCTAGAAAATTGGAACTTAATTAAACTTTTTTAAAAAATTGAACACTTATATAAAAAATAAAATAAGTCATTATCTAAAACTTACTTTTTCAACCTAAAATACATTTTAAAAATAGCTAAAGCAATAGATTGACCTTAAAAATTCACATTAAATTAAAATAAATTCCTTGGTCATAAGTTAATTCTTAATTTTATAATATTTTTATTTAAGAAACTTTAAGAAATGAAAGTTCATTGTTATACTCATAATTTAATATAATAAATAATAATATATTAACATCAAATCGAAATTCATGCATACCTACTGCCTTGTGTTTTACTGGCATGAGAAGAAAGGTAAGAAATGTATAGGCAACATATCAAGAACAGTTCTTTGAGTAGTTTAGATCCAAAAGAGTGCATGCCATTTTGAAAGTTTATTAAATAATCAGTTAAAGATTGCTCATGAGTTTCAATGCTTGTTCATGATACACAATGTGGATGGTAAACACTACAAAAGAAAACAGCCGAAGAGGTGGTTCCAACCACTGCCACCGTATAAAAGCTTAGGCCTTCTTCCCCACAAAAGCCTTGATGTTATTCAACCATTTCAAGTATTCTCTGTTGTCCTTTTCGGTCATGTACTCCAACAAAAAGTTTGTAGTACTAGGTTTGATCCCTCTAATCTCAAGATACTTGTGAAAAGCCTTCTGCAAATTCTCATCCAAATCACTGCCAAATCGAAACCCGAAAATGCATTAGCAGAAGCAAACTTTCAGGCAATCCATATCATAAGCTTACTTAAAACCAGGTAATTCATATTACAATCAGGCAATTCATATCACAAAACTTACTTAAAGTCAGGGCCTTCATACGCAAGTTAATCTTCGAAAATACTCGAGTCCTTAATTGCCAAGATATCGATAGAGATCTCATAAGGAAAAGCAGGTGCAGGCTCAAAATGAAGACATGATGCTACAAGGGAAGTATCTATTTGGCCAATATATGTTGTATCAACAAGTGAGACAATAGGGTCTGCGGTCAAAGCCAAAGTAGCAGGGAAAGCTATCCGGGCTATATCTAACCTAAGTTCATCCAATTTAAAGATAAGTCTGCCTGCAACGGAAGACTCACATGTTAGAGATCGTAACTCTCTTAAGATAAGAAATGGTTCAAATGGTAATTTCTTGACACAAAACAACTATCATCTGAAGAAGAAAAAGCAAATGTTGGTTTAATAATGATTCTCAATCTCATGTTGGTTTTATTAAGAAATAGAAAATCAGAATCCTTTCAACGTACCGGAGATCTTTAAATAAAATGCAAATCGACATTCTCGCATTATCCTTGTATGGACTGAGAGTATCTTTCTCATCCATCTATTCAATAGGCAATCAACCTGGCGTTGTAGGAAAATGCCGGAATCTGGGATTCTATATATTCATGGAAAGCAGATCAAGACAGCCTTCTGCACAGAAAGTTTAACTTTGCTCTACTCCTGTAAAATTATCATTTATTAAGTTTCCTATCATTTTATGAAACAAAGCAAGCTTACTATTTGAACTCCTAAGGAAAGGACAGGTACTATGTTGGGACCCGTTTTCGGAACCCAACCTATCGATCAACGAATCATATCTTAACTAACATCGCTTCAATTTTTTTTTCAATCATTATTATTCTTTTTACACATCACTCGAAGTCATTTCAATTACCCATTTTGAAATCATGCATTCCATAACTTCAATTCATTTG
>JANZXV010353326.1:0-11413 GCA_027576455.1 Erythroxylum roigii
ATTATTTTTTTAGATTCTTAGTGACATGAGAGTCGGCAAAGGTCATTGAGCCCCTGATGTTTGGATTCCCGAGAAGGTCCCTAACATATTCGTATGCACCAATTGAACAGTGATAATTCTTCCCCCAGGTGTAGGGTTTTTCACACCTTCTTGCAACATCGTTTCCGTTATAGCTAAACTTGTAGAGGATACACTGAATGAGTCGCCAAATTTAGTATAGAAGACAAACTCTCTAGATGAACTGCCAGTACGAAACTGTTTACCTAAAGCACAATCAGTATAGAACTTAGATATTGTCATATTAGTAAATCATTAAATGAATCAAAATTCGAGTGACATGCATACATGAATTCCAGACGAAGTCTATGGAATTGACGAATTTTCCAAAATAACTGATTTTCCTAATCTTTTACTGACCATTGTGATATCGCTCCCGCCTCTATGGGCATACATATCATCTTTGAGATTCAAGGAAACTTAAAACAATATGTAGTATATACCATCAAATGTGAATATATATAATAACTTCATAAAAAGACGTGAGATGTACATAATAAGGAAAGTGACGTTATCCAGATGATATTAAACACTTTGAAGCAGAAGATCGGCCATGGAAGACAAACGATCATTAGTCTATGAAGTGGAGATTTTTTCTGCATTGTTTATTCCTTCAGTAGGGACAATTTTGCCACATTCCTCCCAACATAATGAATTAGTACCATCTAGAAATAGTCGCCATTTCAACATTCCTTGATTAATAATGTTAAGAGGTATATTTTGCAAATGACGATTTAGAATAAAGTGATGATATGTTTAACTCTAATTTCGGTGATAAGTGAATGTAGTCCAATTTAGCACTTATACATCTTCAATGTGCCTAATGATATGAATTAATCTATCCACTCTAGACATCACTTAGTAATATTTGATTGAATTTTCTAGAAATATAAGAATTTGAATTAAATATTTTACACAATATATTGAAACAAAAATAATTGATTTGTTCAATATAATATTTAATTACAGACACAAATTAATCGCTATCATTACTTAATTGTAAATTACAATCATTTTCTTTTTCTAAAGAATAAGAATCAAGCTTAGGCTCCTCTTTAGATCTCTGGCCTTCGTCATCCTCTCCAAATGAAATTTCAACATATTCATTAGATGGATCGTTCAAAGGTTCATTATCGCCATATGTGATAGATGCATTTATTTCATAAACATCTTTCTGAAACGCTTCACTTTCAATTCTCTGTTCTCCTTTTCCATGTGATTCAAAAACACCTTTAGGTTTAACTTTGCAAACGGCTAACCAATTTGGGTTATCTCGTCATAAGCTGGGAAAAGGGACATAATATGCCCGAATCACTTGCATTGCCAACACGAAAGGTTCAAATTGTCTCAATCTTCTTCGGTTGTTGATTTCAACTAGATTATATCGGCTATGCACTTTTGTACCAACATTTGGAGTCGGATCAAACCAGTCACACTTAAATATCACACTTCGTTTTATTGGCAATGCATGGTACTCAATTTCAAATATCTCAATAATTTTACCATAGTAATCCATCAATTCTCCCTACATGCAAACTCCACTATTTATTGTTGCCATGCTATGACCATGATATACGATTTAACAGTTCGCAGATGTCCCTTCATAAGATCATATATGAACTTGTTCTCTATTGGATTTTCTAAGGCCTACACAAAAGAAATTATCATATCATAGAGAATAATATTATTTGAACATTTAAATCTTATAATTCAATCATTTTAATATTTTAAGTGAAAATTTACATATTTCTCGAACCATCGAGAAAAATGTCTTCCAACCTCTTTATCATCCTGTGTTTTTTCTGGTATTAGCTCGCGTAACAATTTCTCGTATAATCTAAAAACTATTATGCATTTTGGTTATGAACAACTTTAAATTTCAAAACCCAAATAATCAATTTCAACTTACTGCACAAAGGTTGAACCTCTTAACAGTTTAATAAAATGTAACCATGGGCAACCTCAATTTTTTTCTCTGTTAACATTCTTCTTGTTGAACATCCATATGTTCATCCAGAATATGTGAAAATGGATAAGTTACCATCAGCATCACTTGTTCCTCTCCCATCGTCATTATGAGGAGCTTTTCTTTCTTTTGTATGAATATGCGACTCAAAATAATGTGAACAAAATGTACCAACTTCCTCCACTAGATAAGCATTACATACTGAACCTTTAACTCTGCCTTGTTTTTGATATTTTTCTTCAAGTGATGTAAATACCTATATTAACGAATATGGTTATTACAATTTAGTTGTTAAAACATGTTATTACTTCACTTACAATTATTTTTGTTGAATTACCTCTCAAACAGATACATCCATTGATATTGAACTAGACCGACTAGTTTTGTCTTGTGTGCTAAATGCATAGGTAGATGCTCTATACAGTCAAAGAAGCTTGGAGGAAAAATCCCTTCTAACTTGCACAAAATTACTGGAATTTTCCTTTCTAGTTTTTCGATTTCAGTCAACTTGATTTCAGATAATGTTAAACTTTTAAAAACCGAACTTAATTATGTTATTACTTCCTAAACCTTATTCAGTAGCAACTCCCGAAATGCAATTGGAATTAGCTTTTGCATAAACACATGACAATCATGACTTTTCACCCCAAATAATTTGTACTTCTTTATGTCCACACACCTTGCCAAGTTTGAAATATAACCATCGGAAAACTTTAGACTTTTCAACCATTCACACAATATTTCCTTTTATTTTTTGTCCAAAGTGTAACATGCTTTCGGATATTTACCGGTGTGAAGATCTTTATGTAACTCATTCCTTCTACAAAAAAGTTTCAAATCAACTCGTGATTTTGCATTGTCTTTTTTCCTCCCTTCAATGTTCATTATGGTATTGAACAAATTGTTAAAAAAAAAATTCAATATGCATCACATCTAAATTATGACGTATTAAATTAGTTTTTCAATATGACAAATCCTAAAAGATGCTTCGTTTTCTCCAACCAAAGTTTTTACTAATGCTTGTATTAACTTCATTAACTTCAAATTATGTAACTTTCAACAAGCCTAATTCTTCAATCTCTTGCAATATCTCTTCACCAGCTTTGTGAGGGGGAGGAGGTGTTTTTATCATCCTATTCTTAATGAACTTTTGTTTATTGCGTCTAAATGGATGATCTGGAGGAAGAAATTTCTTGTGGTTGACAAACCAACATGTTTTGCCCCCGTTTGGAAGATAAAACACACCAAAATCATTGTTACAATAAGGACAAGCCAATTTCGCTGTTGTGTTCCATCCAGATAACAAGAGATATGCCAAAAAATCACTAATGGTCCATATCAAAGTTGCTTTCAATACAAAATTTTGTTTAAGAGACACATCATATGTCTTAACACCATATTTCCAAAGAGGCTGCAATTCAAATATCAATGGTTGTAAGAATATATCAATTTTATGCTTTGGATTTGTAGGCCCTGGCACATTCACTGTCAAGAACATATATGCCTCTTTCATACACATCCATGGAGGCAAATCATAAGGAGTAATTATGATTGGCTATGATGAATATTGCTGTCTGAATTGACCAAAAGGTTGGAATCCATCCGTCGATAATCCCAACCTAATATTTTGACTTTCAGCTGCAAACTTATAATAGGTGTCATTGAAATGTTTACATGCCAGTGCATCTGATGGATGACTCATTATTCCATCTTCCTGTTTGTGTTCATTATGCCATCTCATGTGAGATGCAGTAACATTATAAGCATATAGTTTTTTAAGTCTAGGAGTTAGCAGGAAGTAATGGATTCGCTTTCACGGTACTAATTTCTGTTTCATAAAATGCTTTTTAGGCTTGAACCTAGATTGACCACAAAATTTGCACTCTTGTAATTCCACATCATCTCCCTAATACAACATACATCCCAATTTGCAATAATCAATCTTTTCAATAGGCAAACCAAGACTCCTAATAAGTTTCTTAATATTATAAAAACTATCAACCATTGTATAATTAGGAGGTAATTATTCATTATACCATCCAAGAATTTTATCAAAACTACAATAAAAAATATGCCCTTCAGACTTTATGTTCAATATTTGAGCAATTGAAGACAATTGAGCCATTGTCTCATAATTTGGCCATCATTCTTTGTCAGTTGAGTGTAGTAAATCAAAGAACTATTTTGCATGTGGGTTTGGTTCTTCTTCAAGATTTTCTATAGTTTCCTAAAAGGTATAACCAGCTGCATCATAAACCATTTGCATGTAAGGATTTTTATTTGCATCCAAATTATTTGTCCTAAATCTACCCACCCTCCCCAAACTTATTTAAGTTCACTGACGATTGTACTTTATTACCCTTTGAGGTGCTACAAATTAATGGTTCCCTATATCATGTCCACTCAAAATAATTTGGGACAAAACATTTTCTTAAAAATGCCCATTCACTTCATCAATAGGAAGAAAACAAATGTGTTTGCACTTTTTACGTGGAAATCTAATCTTTGGGTCATCCATATATGCAAGTTGAGAATACGCATAGTGAATAAAAGCTTCAACTCTCTCAACAAACTCAAGATTAATGAAACCATCTGCGGTTAATTGTCTATACATTCAAGATCTATCAACATTACTCATTTCTGTAAAATTGTTAATTTCAAACAGTGATTCCATAGTTAGTATCCTTCATGTTCCCCAAAGTTTACAGAACATCTAAACTTTACATAACATCCCCCAAGAATTAACCAATTAAATTAATCACCTACAATTGATTTCAAAATTATGGTATGTGACATTCTTTACACCTGTGAATCAAGAAAACAAGTTATCGTTATAACTCTTAGGCTCTTGGAATTTTTCACCAATAATGGGAGCTGCATCACGGGTTATGGGTTAAGGTTTATGGGATAAGATCAAAAGTTAATTAATAAATGTATGGATTTCAAGTTCCTCTTTAATTTTTTGGCAACTATCTTATCTGTGTTCTCAAATATCGCAAAATTATTTATAAAATTTGAGTTGGAATAAAAATGTTTTGACTACTTTAAATTTAAGTTTTGTTGAAAATAATTATTAATTAAAAATAGAATTATATTAAAAATAAATATGTTTTAAATATCAATTGAAATGATTTTTTTAATTTTTAATTACTTAAATTATAAATTATTATTCACTAATAATTATTTATTTAATAAGCTTTTAATATTAATAACCTTGATTCAATTATTATAAAAATATTTTTTTTATCTTTTCTTATAATACAATTTGTCAAATTCCTTATTATCATGCAAAATATTTATTAACTGAAGATCTATTTTTTTTGTTTCTAATCATACATGTTAGAAGAGATATCAAAGACGCACTTAAGGACATGAAAGAGAAAAGCAACAGATGCTTGCTTTGGTATGGGAACCCTGCAATTGCTGGCATGAGTTGATCCACTAGTAATGTTTCATAGAAGTTAAATGCATTTATTCTTAAATTTTGTATAGCACTCAATGTTATAATAATATGAAATATATTATTAATTACATAAAATGAATTACTTAATTTTATAAAGTTGGAATTTTTAATTGATTGGTTTAGATATTGTTATTGAATTATGCACTAGTAACAAATATAATAAGTAAAGATAAAAATATAAATAATTTGATTAATAAATTATTGTAACATTTAAAAACTATCTAATATGTTTAGAAGAAAATTATTATTATATTAAAAAAGATGCGTGTAAAGATTCACACATGTCAACGCAGTGAAAGGCATATACACTTTTCAATAAACAAGTAGATATACATCATATTATATACACAAAAATAGCACTTCTACATTTCAACTTCGTTCTTTATTTCAGTTGGTGCAAGCCATTTACATTAAAAATGCAGCAAGTTTAGATGGGAGGTTCAAACCACAAACAAATACCTAAATTAAACCAAGTATACAAAAAAACCTAGTAAATAACAAAACCCACTTACCTCAACCAACACGCAAAAGAAGTCACTGAAGTACAAGAAGGAAGAAGATGGCGGAGCTAGAGTGAGCTGATGACCAAAGAAGATAACCAAAATAAAGAAAAGAAGACAATGATAATCAAAGCAGTACACAAAACACAGTAACGATCAAAACTCAACAAAGTTTTTAAAAACAATCAAAGAATAAAATGTTACCTCAACCGATGATTAAAGGAAGACGACCACGATGACACGCGATGGGTGAGCGATGGCGAGGAGAAAAGATGGTTAACTATACATGAAAACAAAAGATCATCCTTAAAAGATATGTTGTACATCTTCCAATTCTCACATTTTATTTAAAAAAATTAGATAGGAAATCCTAAAGTAAGCTAGATAGGAAATACTAAAAGTTAGAATGATGTTCCAATTGATAGATTCAAAAGCTTTGAGATAAATAATCTTCATATTGTAACTTTAGTTAAGTGTTTTCTTATAGTAGTTTGTGGACTTAGATCATCTCATCATGATTTAAAAACCTAAAAATTTAACAAATTAAGTTATAATCATGCTATATATTCTCATATTATCATAAATGAGTGATGCAACACCTAATATTAAGTATATGTAAAATGGCAATTTAGCAACCATAAAAATGTTAAAATGTATGGATTTGACATAAAAGGTTTGGACATACAAGCATGAACCTTATCTCTAATGCCTAAATAACTTTTCAATAAACCTCCAAGGGTAAAATTTAATAAGGACAAGATTTATGGAGTTTTCTAAATAAGAAAACAAACCAAATGCTCTTTCAAGAGTAAAAAGTTGATAACTTCCGCTATACTTTCACAACTACTTCGTATGTATATATTTAGACCAGTTAGAGTTGTTGGTCCAAGTGGTAAATTTTATGCTCTTATCATAGTGGATTAATTGTAGTCCAGGTGTTAAAACCACTACATTTATTAATAATGACCAACACCAAAATTTAGCAACATATGTTTGTACACATCAAACTCAATGATTAACTAGTATCTAAATAATATCGATTGTATAGCAAACTTGCATTTAGCTACTTGGATGCATCCCCAGTTAAGTACCTCAAAAAAGTTGATTCAAAAGTTCATCCAACTTATGTACCAGCATTTGAGCCTAAGATTCCTTCCCGTAAACTATCAGTTTCGAGATTCCATAATAAATACGTCCAAGACAACACTAAAATAATCATTATAAGCAAAGTTCATTTGGGTGTTTTAAAGTTGAGGAGCTACGTATTCATAAGAAAAATAACTTAATGTATCAATGTAATATATGACTCACCAAAAATGTAAGTTGAGGATAGAAGGGAATGCTTCTTATGCAAAACATAAAGCTGATATAACCAATATCTTAAATTTCATTAACGTAAATCAAAATAAAGCTAAATCACTAGATATGCAGATGAGGATATAATTCCAGAACACCCCAGACAATAGATCTAGTGAAAACATAAAATTGACACCATAAAGCTTCTAAATTTCAGCAAAGAAACCAATTAGCCTGTAAAATTTAGAGAAAGCACATTTTCCCCACAGGACATGCTTAACCTTTTAAGCAGAGATGCTTAACAGATAAATTCTTAATGAAAAATTCTCTCCGCTATAAGCAACCATGGAAATCAGTAATTAGAAGGAAATATCCTATGACCTGCAATAAGAAAATCACAACTGCTCTCCTCAGGTTTCATCATAAATTAACAAACAAGGCAAGAACATTCATTAAATCCCATTTCCCGACCAAATTAACCATTCCCTTCAACAACAAGAGCAACGGTCTCCTCCCAAAACAAACATCAAAAGTTAATATTTTATCACTTTCAATTAACTGCTCGAAGAATATAATACAATAAATAGTTAATAGAGAAATTCCCATAAAACCAATATTGAACAAGACAATTGAATATCCGTAACAATTAAGCGCATGTTGCAGATATCTATCAATCAATAAGCATACGAAAACATGAAAATATATAAATGATAAAAGGAGTCTAATCAGCACCAGCCTTATTGTAAAGGTAATTTACGCCACACTTGCCACAGTAATGGCGATCAAAATGATTGGTGCCACACTCAAGCGTAATATTTTAGTTGTTCAAATTTATGTTAAAATGGCATTATTTTTAGTGTCACTAAGAAGAGTATATGGAAAGATTTATCCAAATGTATAAGTAGGAAATTTGAAAAGTATGATAAGAGAGTTTAGCTTCTTTCTTGAACTCCAAATCATGTAAAATAAAAGAAGGTATTAAATTAAGCAAAGAACCTTAAAAAATTACTCAAATGATTCATAATAGATTAAGCTAAATCATAAGGGACATCTATGAGCATCACAAAAAAATTGAATAAAAATGAAGAGGGCAAGCTAGTTGATGTCAAGCTCTATTAAGATATGATTGATAGTTTGCTTTATCTTACCATAAGTAGGCAAAATATAATGTTTAGCATATGCTTGTATGCTAGATTTTAATCCAGCCTTAAAGAATCCCACCTTTTAGTCATTAAGTTCATTCTTAGATATTTATGTGGTATCATGCCATTAAGACTTTGGTATGCTAAGCATACTTTCTTTGAATTAATTGGTTATTCAAATGCGAATCATGCTATACAGCAGTCTTTTGGATAGAAATAATACATATGATACTTGTTAATTCCTAAGAAATGCATTAGTCTTATGATTTAGTAAGAAATAAATTTTGGTTGCCTTATCAAATATATGGCTATTTGTGGTTGTTGTGCACAAATCCTATGGCACAGACGACAACTTAGAGACTATGGAATGGACCTCACTAAGATACCTATTAAGTGTCATAATACTGGTGTCATTTATCTTATAAAAAACCTTATTCAACACTGATGGCGTGTCAAACCAGCAAAAATAATTTCCTACTTTAGAGCACTTAAACGAGCAAAGTGGTGAATAGGGTCGAACCAAAGAGACCAATGTAGCAATTGTTTATTTGTGTGGAAACAAAAAAATAATAAAATAAAATAAAAATTTAAACAAATGATTTAGGAATGATTAATTTTAGAACATGAAATCACGCAGGAGGAAATTAAAAATAAAGACTGAAAACAATATAAAAGAAAAGCTTAACCAAGGTACTCTTCTGTTTGATACTGTAATTCAATCATAGACTGAAAAATATAAATTATGTTCATTCTTATGGACAAAGTTATAGCAGACAATGAACAACACATATCGACCAATCCATTTGTAATTATTTGATAACCCCGAGTAAAGCTCCACAGATTATTACCCTAACCAATTATACTATTCCGAGTAAAGCTTCGCATAATATAATCTATGGCAACAGTAGGCTCTAATAGACCTTTGCCTTAGCCAATAGAATCAGAAAAGCCGCAATCTATTTAGACTAAATTATTTACTCTCATTAATTTCTTAATTGAAATTAATTCGCAACTTCGATAGACAACAATCACGGATTAACGAATCTTATCACCATGTCGCTCAATTAACAGGCCTTATTAATCAATAAACACGGCGATAATAAATCGGTTAAGGTGTAGAGATCAAAAAAACATAAGAGATAAACAAAATCAATTAAATCAAAGAAGTCTCACGAATTACATAATTCAAATGTTGGATAACTTGTCTAGATCAAAAGGTTAGCCACGCATAGCACTATTTTAAAAAAATGTTGTTAAAGGAGAGTCGTTGTCTTTCTCTCCCATCCACCAAAAGCTACTGCCGCCGTTTCTCTATTCTCCCCCTGATTGTGAAAAATAATTCCCCCCATTTAATTTCCTAAAGTGGGACTATTAATAGGTTAGGTTTTTTATTGTTTCTTTTCAATAAATAAAGTGGGACCCAATTAAATATCAAAATAAAGCTGCAATGGGCTACAAAATAACTTGACTTCGTCTAGCAAAAGGGTTGTGTCATTCAGGCTCAAATCCCAAAGTAATTAATCCAAAATTTGCAGATAGCGATTTGCCAGCGTCGCGTCACCTTCAGCATGATCATGTTGAAATCCTGTGCAGTTCTAGATCAGCCAAATTTCACTCCAAATTGCATCACTTTGGTATTTCATCACCTAGAACATACAAAGACATGAATTACCATAGAAACACAAGCAAAACATCACATAAGAATATCAAAAGAGCATAAAACACACATAATTAACATGCACAAAATGCAAGTTATCAAACAGTCTAGTTTTTGTTGGTGCAGGGAATTTACATTAAAAATGCATCAAGTTCAAATAAAAGGTTCAAACCACAAACAAATACCCAAATTAAACCAAATACAGAAAAACCTAGTAAATGACAAAACCCACTTACCTCAACCGACATGAAAAAGAAGTCACTGAAGCATATAAAGGAAGAAGATGACAGAGCTAGAGTGAGTTGACAACTAAAGAAGATAACCAAAACAAAGAAAAGAAGACAATGACAATCAAAGCAGTACACAAAACATAGTAATGAACAAAGGTCCAGACGTCGTAAAAAATTGAAGAGTAAAATGTTACCTCAACCGAAGATTACAACCACGATCACACGTGATGGGTGAGCGACAGCCAGGAGAAAAGATGGTGAAAACGTAGAGGAGAAAATGAGGAGGGAAGGTTCAGGATTGGTTTAATCCTGAACGAATAAACCAAACGACGTTGTTTTCGATTTATTTAAAACGATTAAGCTAAAGCTAACAACGGAATGGCTAGACTGTCAAAAAATCACTAACGAAAAACATTACCTTCAGTAATCCCCAACGCTTGATTATTGAACCAAACATTTCTACGTAAATTTATCGACGGAGTGGTTATACTGTCGAAAACTCACTGATAGAACATAGATCTGTCAGTAAATCCCCAACGCTAGTTTATTGTGGCAAACGTTCCTGCGTAATTTACCGACAAGGATGCCTTTTTTGTTGCTATTCCATCAAAAAATTTGTCGGGATATTTTTCCTTCACCTTTATAGATGAAAAGTTTGTCCGTCGCAAAATGGAATTTTTCACTACAGTGTTACCGACGGATATTGATTTTCTATCTCTAATTAGCTACGGTATTTATTCTGTTGGTAATTTTATTTCAGTAATTTATGAATTTCTTGTAGTGTTAGTAGCCAAAATAATTTTGATGAATAGGCTACGATTATATTTCATAGCTAAAGATTATTGGCTATCTTTTTTAAGCTGACTTTTTTATAGCCAAAACAGTTTTAGTGTTGGCCCCTGAATTTTTTTTATTTTATTAAGCATGATTAGATTGATTATGGGGTCTTGATAGATTAATTATGTTGGGATTAATTAGTATGGTGGCATTAATAAGGTTAGGTGGCATGAGATTGGAAATTAATGTGTTATTAGTGATAAGTTGCATGAAGGGTAAGTTGGGCATGTCACTTAAGTCTTTTAATTGCAAGGCTTGTTAGTAA
>JANZXV010353332.1:0-11412 GCA_027576455.1 Erythroxylum roigii
AAGGAGGCAGGGGCATGTTTCACTCATATACTCCTTTGTTTTCCATTTAACTTCATTACATCGAATAATTTTTTCCAGTTCACCATATTCAATGAAATCAATCAATCCTCTAATTACATTTTTTAGATATCTCCCTATCTTAATTGTTTCCTTAATATAGTTCAGGTTACTAAAACTTTTTTTCCCACTTCATAAGCGGACAATACATCTAGGTCCGATCATATCATTATTTCTTAACATACTCACATATCACACATTATAATTATGAGACATCTTTATTGAGAGACAACTCATAAGTTAATGGTCTTATGCTCTCAATAACTTCATGTGGATCAATACAATTCGAGCTTAGTTTATCCTTTTTCCGAATCTGAGCACATTTAGGTATGTCTCACTATATTCATAACTTCGATGTTGATCCACTTAACTCATTTATTATTCTCGAGTCACTTAATATCTATTTCAGATCAATTTCACTTGTCAACAGCGCCCTGAATCAATTCTGGCCTTAAACTATTTTTAGGCCCTCTTTATTTCAATGTAAGGGTGAATGACTCTTTTTGTTGTTTTACATCTCATACAGTATTCTAAAGATATCACTTAGAACTATACATTGATCTCATGTTCCTATAAACTCCAAATTTTAAGCTTTAAACGTATCTCTAACAGTTAGGACTATTGGTAATTCAAACATTCACTCATTTGTTTCTAGATCCTTAGCAGTTAAATACTATTTCGGCGTATTCCTGCTAGGATGTCTAGCTTAGGTTGTTACTTGATTTCTCTAGTAGTCTCTTTGCTCAATCATTTTTTCTGGGATACACATCCTTCTTATTTCAATCACAATGTATCATTTTTTTCCTATTCAAAATCAAAATCTGAATTCAATTTTCAATTTCTCAGTAAGATTCATAAATTCCAAATCCTCAATTTGGGCTTTGTTGATTCTTTCATATGAAACTGATCTTAAATTTCAGTGCAACTAATAACACTTCATTTTGCCCCATATTCAACTCAACATTCTATACTCTTCATTGCACTAGATTTGGTAACCTCAATATCTAAATTTGCACTACATCGATATTGAATTTTTCTATTCAATACATCATATTACAACACTAACCTTACTGAGAAATGCTCATTTGTACAATTACGATCTTCAAGTAACTCTATTCATTGTCTCCATGCATATGAAATCACTTTATTATGCTGCATTAGATTTTATCGTAATCTTTGGTGTGAAACATCATTGTATACTACAAAATCTCCAAATTAAAATGATGTAATTAACGTTGATGTTATAAGTCCTCAAAATTCTCTTTACATTCACCAATCATACAATTTACACGTTTTTCCTCAGACATTTTTTGCCAAAGGGCTAAGATCAGTAAAAATATCTTACATATTTCTTGGAGTTTCTCATTTCCTCATTACCTCTACTTTCTTTGGGTCTCCAATATGCCATGATTAGATGCCATATAACCCAGCATTTTATTTAATCAAGCTAAGATTCACTCTTATTGAACATTCAAATACATTCAATATATCATTTATGATCATAGCCACTAACTGGTCCAACTTTACTTGGACGTCTTAATATTTAATACCATGATATTGTCGGGTCACTAGTTAACTCCAACAGATATAATCCAAATTTCCTTGTGCCCATAATTTGTTCTCGTAATTCTTTAAGTATCTAACTCCTCAATGAGGTAGTATTATCTCATGTTATTTTTTATTTTTCCCAATTGATTTCTTCTCTCAAATGCTTTTTCACATTTCATTCGATTTCCTTGAATTTCACATTGACTTATTCTAAGGTCTGTTCACTCATACTAGTTTTTCCACACATTCGATTTATTAGAAATCTTAATTTCTTGTGTTGGTAACACATTTATCATATTTGATTTATATCTCGTATACTTAATGTCACCTCAAATTCAAGAATCCAATCGCTTAATTGGACACTTTACATCAACAAAATGCATATACTCTCAGTAGCATATTTTACCTCTTATGCCTGAGTCTCCGTTAGAAATGGGACTCCAACATTCACTTTTGATTTATTCCTTCATTGATCATTCTTAAGAATAAACTATCTGATCTGCATAATCTAATTCGGTGAAATTCTTCTTCAAAAGAAGATTTCTTATTTCTATCATCTATATTATTCATGTAACCTTTATCAATCAACTGTTTTCATCATTGCTTATCAGCCATTCTTAGTATCTCAAAAGTTTACTTTCTATTGTTTCTTACTAGGTCATAACGTTATATTTACCAAAACTTGATGAAGTAGTAGACATGTTTATTATCACATATGCTTATGCGTGTATCATCTAGGTCATCCCATTTTATCCAGAGCTTTAGTTCCAACAAATCATTAATTTATATCTTACACTAATGCTACTTTGATCTCAATTGGTTCTAGACAACATTTCTCTCTTTATTCCTACCAAAGTCTTGACAGAAATCGCATTAACACGTACACTAACATCAATTCTACTCCGATTTTCCAGGATTTACCTCTTCTAATGTTACATCATTTCATAATGATTCAAATATCATATTGAATGCATCAACTCTTCTCATTTGATTCATCATCTTTTTCTTAATTTCCTTCATTCATAAAATCCCATCTTATGCGCACTTTCAACCTTCTCCATACTACATATCATTCATCTCATGTAAAGTCAATTATGTCTATTTCATTCCCCTTTTATTCTTTCCTCATTTCTATCTCATCTTTCTATTGTCATTTATGTGGTCTTTCATATGCGTACCCTTAATCAATTCAGAATTATAGAGGCAGAACCATTATGAAATTTTAGTCTTAATTCCACAGACATATTCTTATACAGAATCATAAACTCTTATCACAATAATCACACAACTATTCTAAGTCCTATTTCAGCCTCTCAAGATCATAGAAAACTCTATTTTCATCTAACTTTTTTAATACACTTTAAATCCTGTCATTTATACCATATCTCTATTTTCCTCAATCAATCCACAACAATATATTCACGTCTATATCACATCAAGGGTATACCATCACAGTACAATATTGGTGTCATATTCAATAACACATCCACTAATACAAATGTAGTAAATCTCTATCTATCATATCAAACCATATACTATCTCTCATTTCTAGATATCCATGGGCTTTCACTTTCTTACACATGGACAGATCATCATTCTACTCACTATCTCTATCAACTCAAACTCTTAACAAATGCTTATGCATATGACTTATATAAATATGACTCAGACTAGGGATCAGTTATTGTTGCATGCTAAGACATGTAAAAAATGCATGTAACTTGACTCATAGTTTGAAAATTGCCCATGTAAGATACTAAATCTGGGCTCTGATACCACATATGTAGCACCCCACTCTCGCAAGACACGTACTCAACATTCTGAGTGATATTGGAGTCCTTGCCCCGTGAGAGTGGCATGCTAGAGCACTTAATCATTCAAAACTCAGTATAAATTTTTTTAACAACAACATACACACATTTTTTTCGAAAATCCATAATTTGTTTGGGCCCACTTTATTTCATAAACATTTTCAATCATAGCAATACAATCAACAGAATTTTCAGTAGCCAATTGGGCCTTTTCACAAATATATAACACTTTAGTCATAATGTCTTTACATTACAACATAAATGATATAAACATTTTACAAAACTTTCGGAATACATAATTTGATACAAAAGTTGCGGAATATACAATTCAGTAAAAAAGTAAAGAAATACAATGCAGACGCGAACTAATCCTGACCTTTATCCCTCACTTATATGCTGTAGGGATACCTAACGGGGTATTCTTCTGATCCTGAAAATTATTTGCAATTTTTGGGTGAGTTTTGCGAACTCAGTGAGTGACCATCATCAATGGCTCACCCAGTCACATAACACATAATTCACATTCACAACATTTAACATTTAACATTTCACATTCAATACACTTTAATCATTCATATTATGCATATGCAGTGCACATGAGACCCACTTTTCATTTGTTATTTTGTTGTGACCGAGTGCCTAAACTATCCCACGAAGGGCTCATTAATAACTGTCCCATATAGGACTCATTAAACGTTGAGCCTGAGGCTCTGAATCACTTTTGAGCTCGAAGCTCATTTTTACTCGTTGAGCTTTAAGCTCTGATCGTTGACTACTCTAGTTACAACTACCATATGTTTCATGCATTCATGATATAGAATGCATCACTCACATTAGCATAAACTCATTCAATCATTTTCCCATATCATCGGACCTTAGTCCGGCATTCAACATTAAAGTTGAGAATTCACACTTTGTATGCAAATGCACATTCAGAACACATTTAGCAATCACATTAAGTACACTTAGTTCATCCAATTCACATTCAATGAGCACTTCAATATCCCAATCACACATCACATCATCGGACCTTCTATCCGGAACCCAACATAATCAATCAAAATTACAAAATTATTCAATATTTAAATAATACAAGAATTCAAAGAACAACCAATGAAGAGAGACCATCTCGGCCTACTCACAGTACGCTCCAATTTAGCAATTTCTTCCAAGATCTGGAAACTCCTTAATATGGGGGCGTATCCTGCACATTGACATTATGTCGTACATACAATGCACATACATTAATACTTGCACAATTATAACCATTCATGTAATGCACACATGTGTATGACAATGTATGTTCATGACAATCCCGGGTATCTTCCCTCTAATACATCATAAGTCATTCATATATGAAAAATCGACTAAGTATAATTTATAATTAGGTTTATGCTTCACTAAACCCATTAAAATCTACATTTCTTTCTCATTGACTCACTTCAGAAATTTCCAAATCACATTTTTTTGGGATCGTTCACATCAAATTAGAAAGCGAAACTAATATGATTTGGTCATACTCTTTTTGAGAAAAGTGTTCCTTTATGTCTTATGTTTCTATGGATACCAAAATCACTCAATTTGGTTCAGTACTTTGGAAGCTATGCCTCAATTAGTTTTAGACTGCTCTTACCCAAAAAAGTGTACTATATCCATCTTAAAATCTAGAAATTCAATATATTAGACACTGAATCAGAATTCGACTTCTTGAGACCACTTATAGACCCATATCTCTAGGTTACACCAATTTAAAAATCACTTCATTTGGAATCCTATAGATCCAATTTTAAGATAAACATTGAAGTATGCTCAGCAAAACTAATCCCGTTTACACTGTCTTAACAGACTCCCACACTTTTCTTTAGTCAATCTCTTTCAATTCAACATCAATTAATACAAATTTTCGTGGAGATATAGGAAAATGTGTTAGGAACCTATTGCTTCAAGAACCAAGTCATTTTGGAGGTCTAGAGGAGGAGTTAGGGTCAAAAGAAGCAACCAAGTTTATGACCTTACTCAAACTGAACCTATGTTGGCGCGATGTCCATAACGCTTTCTAAAAATTTCGGATTCCTTTCTTTTTGGACCATTTGAAAGAGGACTTCGAGATCTACAACTTTCATAAAGACCTCAAATCGAGATTCGGCCTCTAAGGGTGCGAAAAATGCAATTATTGAAGCTATATAGTGGATGTCCGCTAAACGGACATGGACTGGCCAAATTGCACCAATTCATCCGAGAAGGTCCGTTAAACAGACTTCCACGTCCGTTTAATGGACATACACTATCTTTGGGGTCTTTTCAGACCTGAGAAGGTCTGTTAAATGGACCTAATGTCCGTTTAACGGACATATGTCTCCCAAAACTCCCTCGAAAGCCTCTTCCAAGGTTCCTACATTCATTCTAACCTCATATACACCCATACACTTCTCAAATTCACCTCTTTAGCACAAAAACACTTCATATCAACTCACATACAAATTAGATTTCATTAAACTCTCAAATTCTAACCCATTTCATTCAACATACTCAACTACATCTCATCATTTAAACATTCCTATTCTTTTCCCAAAACCTATCTTATTCATAAATATCAAACACCTCATATTCAAAATCCAACATCTCAAATTGATGACTACCTCATGTATACTTCAAGCTTAGCTCAAAAACCACCTTACCTCAATTCATCTTTCCTATGTGTTCATAATCACCCAATTCACAACGTAAACATATACATTCATCCAAGTGTTTGCCACATTCAGTTCTCATTTTCACATAAAAATTTGAGACTCTTAAGAGCACAATTTATAATCGATGTCTTCATAAGAATGATAGCCATAAGTCTCTAGTTTAAGCCAAATCAAGAATCAACTGAATCGGATAACTACCAAGCAAGTTATGACTAACAAAAAAGTATATCAGTAAAAGTTTTTCCTACTACCAATTTCCAGATTTTTCCAACTTCTAACAATTAACCTCTAACTCTCATACCTAGCTTATCTCTTCCATTTCACCCTGTCAATCTCTATCCAAATCAACTCAATACATAAATACATCAATCACAACCAAATTATGATCTAACATGATCATCAACCAAAACAGAGCATATAAACCCATCCATTCATAACCAATTTTCCATACTCATCTAAACATCATTATATACAAAACTCTAACTTCCAAAACATCTTTATAACACAATACATATCATTAATCATCATAAATAAACAAAAGCAAGAACTTTACCTAGGTTTCCCATCAATCATAATCCATACATGCAATTCACATAATCAATTCATCAAAACACAATTTACCCTTCATTCTAGCATATACCAAACTCTTTATCATGGTCATTCAACCTCTATACTATTTCTATACATCATCACTCATCAATAACCCAAATTTTACACACCATTCACTGTACACAACACTCATATACCCAAAACTTCATCTCATGAAATTAACCTCTAAATATCATCACAATTGCTTCATTAAACCAAAATCCATGATATAAATCAAGATACTTACTTGATTTAGCATCCAAGCTCCTTTAAATCACCAAGAACCCTAGCTCCCAAGCCTCACTTGTTCACCATCTTGAAGGAAGCAAGGATAAGTTTTTCTTGTGACAATGAAGAAGATGATATGGTAGGAGTAACAAGTGAAAGATGGAAGCTTGAAGTCACTTGATGGAAGTTTAGGTGAGTCAAGAACGAAGGAGAAGAAGAGAAGAAGAAGGGGCCATGAAATTAGGAGGAAAGCAAGAGATAAATGGAAGACAAAGCACTTTAGGGAGATTTTTCAAGTGAATGTCGTGAATGGGGGGTGTGTTGTGAGTGGTGGTGACACTTGTCACTGCCACTTGTCACCTTCTTATTGTCCCATGTGGACTTATTTTAAAACTAGTCTATTTGTCTCTAATTTTTACTCCAATGGTCTCCCAATTTTCATGATACTTGTCAATAATTCCTAAGGTCATTTATCAAAATTTTCAATGCCATTGGACAGTAAATTCTACTACCATTTATCAACTGTCTTGCCACTTGACATTTTTCCTAGTCCAAAAATTATCCCCAAAATTTTAGAAAATTTTCCTAAAATTCTCCAAATATTCGAACTCAATAATTACACTTTCCATATCAATTTTCAATACAAAAAAATCACAATTCTCAATAACGATCACAATTATTACCACTTATACCCGGAATGTTATTGAATGCATTTACAATTATTGTTATGTGCAAGGATTCACTATTTATGTGCATGTGCACCTTATGTAATGCATGAGCATGAGATGTGTTGTCCCAATTTCTTTGATTGCTCTCACATATACAAAAATTTTTTAGGGTTCTAACCCTTTGGATGGAAACGGGTTGTTACAATTCTCCCCTCCTTCAAGAAATTTCGTCCTCGAAATTAATCTCTAAGGTAGGGGTACCATTATCACTTATGCTCCTTTGTTTCCTATATCACTACACCACTCGAATACTGTCTTTCAAAAGACCACAGTTGGTAGATTCAATAGGTCTCTCAATCCCTTGTTTAGTATCACGCTTTCTTAATTATTTCCTTGATGAGTTTTAGATTACTCAAATTTTCACTTCCAGGTTTAATAACACATATAGTAGATTATACCACATCCATATAACACTGTGTGAATTTGAAACATTTTTTATGATGTATACTGACTTATAAGTCCATAGTCCTATTCTCTTCATAGTTTCATATAAACCAATTTATGTCAACTTTAGTTTCCCCTATTTACACCTTTATCTCAATCTAAGGGCATCTAGGCAGAGGTGATACTCTTCGAAATATTTCATTTTTTTGTGTACCATTTTACATCTCTTTAATGTCAGAAGACTTAGCTCTTATATCTATCTCACAATATTCCATTACCTTGATGTTGATTCACTTTACTCATTTGTCATTATCTGGGATCACTTAGCCTCTAGTACTGATTCATTTCACTCAATAAGATTAAATTCTAGCCTTCAACCATTTTTATACCCTCTTCATTTCAATGTAGGGGTGAACGACTCCTTTTTGTTGTATAAGGCCTCATACAGTATTCTGTATTGTCAAGATAACGATTGATCTGTCTGCAGTCAATTTAAACTGTACATTAATCTCATGTTCCAATGAACTCCAAAAATATAAGCGTTATCCAAGTCTCCACTACTCAAGACTATTGGTAACTCAAACGTATAATCACTCGGTTTTCCATTTTTAGCCATCAATTGCTCTTTCGATGTACTCTTACTAGGACATAAGGCTTCGATTGTTTTCTTGCGTTTTCTCTAATAGCCTCTTTCTCAGATATTACATATACTTCTTAATCCAATTATCAATATTATTTACTCGAAAGTTGGATCCGTTTTCATTTTCTCGACAAGGTTCACAATTTCTATATCCACAATTTGGGCTTTGCCAATCCTTTTATACACAACTGATTTTAAATTTCAATAGAAAAATAATACTTTCTTTTTTCCCCTTTTTAGCTCGATATTCTACATTCATTACTGCACTCCAAATTTACGATACTTTGCTATTGAATTTTCTATTCAATGCATTGAATTGCAACACTAGCTTCATTAGGAAGCACTCATTTGCACCATCCCTTTCAATTCTTCCGAACTCACGAAATATCTCAATTGTTATCGATTTGCATATTCATAGATACATCAAAAAGGTTTCTATCCATATAGTGTCTCCAAGCTTTTAAATCAATTTCTAGTTCAACAAATTTCAAGTCGTGTATCCAACTTCAGCTCATAAGGCTATAATTTCCCCTAGGTAAGTACATAGAATCACGTTACACTATTTCAATAAATTGTAAAGGAACACTTCGTTATATATTGCAAAATCTCCAAATCGAAGTGATACAATCAATACCCGAGCTATCAATTCCTCTTAATTTCTCTTTTTACATTCATCACTGATACGATTTACATATTTTCCCTCAAATATTTGAAATTTTATCTCACTTTTTCAAACACTTTCACAATACCATCTATGCTCATAGTCACTAGTTGATACAATTTTGTTTGGGTCATTCAACCTTCAATAACATATTATTGTCGGGGGCATTGTTAACGCCAATAGATATAACCTACGAGTCTTCCTACCTATAATTTGTTTTAATAATTCATTAAGGAACTAATTCCTCAGTGCAGTAGTATTATCACATGCTATTCTCAATGTCCCAATTAACTTCCTTCTCAACTGATTTCCTCAGATCATTTGATTTCCTGTGATTTCACATTAACTTTGTCTGTTCATTTATATCAGTTTCTCCACCTGTTTCAATTTATTTCCAAACATAACTTCCTGTGTTGGTAACACATCCATCATATCAAATTTGTATCTCCCAAACATCTTTACACAGACTATAAAGTTGACCTAAATTCTCCTCACATTAGCGAGAGTGTCCCTTTCGAATTCAAAAATCCACTTACATAGTTGGGTACTTTACCTCAACAAAATGTATGCTCTCTCGGTAGCATTTTCTAATCCTTATGCTTGAGTCTTCGCTAGAGATGTAACTCCTATATTTTTATTCTTTTCCTGATTTGTTCCATCATTGGTCATTCTTAAATTGAATCAACCAATTTACTGACCCTGTCACAGTGATTTCTTTGTATTATCCTCGATATTGCTCAAAAAAATTCTTGTCAATCAATTATTTCCCATGATTACTTATCAGTCATTCCTAGTACCTCAAGAAAATCAATTTCACCATTTCATAATATCTTAACCAGAACAATTCGTATCATAACGTATATGATCAGAACATCCTTATAATAAGGCTCAATAAGGTAATAAACAATTTCATTTACGCCCATGCCTTAGCATTTGTCACCATCACATAACCAATTAATAACATTTGATCATGATACTTACATTCCAATTGATTCCAGACAACACTTCTATCTCGTTCCTGCCTACACTTAGGGTATCTCAACACGATCGTGATAGAACCTACTTTTATTAGGCCACTTCCGTGCCCTGCTGATTGAGTCAAGTTTACATTATAAATTAGCTGCATTTTCATTTTTTATGCACTTGTTGATTCCTAATTAATGACTTTTGTGCTTTAATTAGTTCCTTAGGTCGAGCTCACGTTATTTGCAATTTGTTGGTTAGATTGTTCCAAATTGATATTAATTGTATTATAATTTTTCTAAGGACAATTGATGCTGCAAAAATTGTAATTTAATTGTAGAAACACAAGGAGTCAACGACGCAAGAAGTCAACAGGTCTTGAGATGATCATACGTCGCAACGAGCCAGCCAAGTCCATACGTCGCGCCGAACACAAATTCATTCGTCGCGATGAGGAAGCTGAAGCATTCGTCGCGCCGAATATTAATTTATTCGTCGCAACGAATGTCAGATACCCAGACCAAAAATGGTAAATTCCCTACTGTTTTGACCTGGCCCGCCTCGTCTTCCTTAAATACTTGCTAAATTAGGTCATTAAGGAGAGAGCCGAACATCGTCCACAGACTGCAACCCTCATCTTCTTCGTCTTCTCCGCCAAACACCGCCATCATTCTTCGTCACCTTACACACACCTATACAGAGAGAACACCATCTCATAGAGCCGAACACCGAATACCCTACCACCATCCATCGTCTTCTTCATCTTCTTCCTACTACGACCACCACACACATACACCACCGAACACACAAAAACACCTTCATACAGACACCATTCGGGTACCGCCAGTGACTATTCCACATTCACCTTCTTCATCGATCGTCATCAACATCGCACCATCCTTCACCACCGTCGCTGGAGCTATGTCTGACTCCGGAGTTACACCAGTAGTGATGGATATCACCGGAGTCATGCGTGGCTAGGTTTTTCTGACCTCTTGGAGATGTAGCAGAGGCTTGAGTTCACCGAGGGCTTCAAAGGGAGTTTTTCAATTATTGTCTGAAAGTTTAATTTTATTATTGTAACACTGTGGTTGCAGATTACAGTAGTATGATT
>JANZXV010353370.1:0-11410 GCA_027576455.1 Erythroxylum roigii
TTAGGTAGTATGTATTTATTAGGTTACGTTCCATCCTAAACCCCCCAAATCGGAGGTTTCTTATTTTCACTGTTTAGAATGAAATGGAACGTAACATGAAACCCTCCGCTTCCATCCCATTCCATTATAAAACCCTCAAACAAACGATGGAAACATGTTACGTTCCATCCCCTTCTATCCTCAACCATTGAACCAAACAGAGCCTTATAGGGAATCTTTGACAATTTGATAAGAAAGCTTGCATAATAGGTATAATAATCAATGTTACTTTACTTTGAATGGTAAACTAATTACCTTTACTTCATTATCACTAAAGTAAGTCTATGAAGTTAACTCAAGATTTATAAGAATAAGAAAAAGATAACAAGAAAAAAATAAAGGAGATACAATATAAAGGAATAATTTAAACACTTTAGACAATATTACTTTTCCTTCATTAACATCTCAATACTTATTTATTCTAAAGGGGACATATCTCAATAATTCTTTGTTCTAAAGAGGACACATTAGGTAGATAGAAATATTGATTGAAGGAATAAGTCTGGTGGGATTAAATTTGTAATCATAAATATTGTTTAATAAAAAAAAACACCTAACCAATGTTCAATTGCTCCTTAGGCTATGTTTGGTTGGATGTAAGGTTTTTAATGGAATAGAATGAAAAGAAATGATTTACAGTCAAATAGAATGTAAATGGATGTAATATTAGAAAATTATTGTTTGGGAGGGATGAAAGGGTTTAATATAGTGAAATGTTGTTTGGAAGATGAATGGAATGAAATATAATGTATGTATAATAATAATGAATGACTATTCTACCCTTGATAAAACAAAACATATTGTCTTACTACTTGTTATTTAGGTATAATTGGTATTATGAAAAATTATTGAGGGTATATTAGATAGTACATATTTATCATTTTACATTTCATTCGAACCCCCCAAATAAGAGATAACTCATTTTTAGTGTTTAGGATAAAATAGGAAGTAATGTAAAACCTTTCCCTTCCATCCTATTCCATTTCATTCCATTTGAAACCTTCATCCCAAACGATGGAATATATATTCCATTCCATTCCATTTTGTTACTAACCGCTCTACCAAACATAGCCTTAGAGACAATATTTGCCTGTATGCCAAAAATTAGCTTTAAAACAAATTTCTTCTTATATAATAACATTTTAATCTATAGATCAGTGTCATAAGACACTATAGACAAAAAATTCAGGAAAGGATGAAAAAAGTTTCGCATGTATACAATCATTGCTTTGATTAGGAATTTACACACGCAAATTATCAAAGTTCCCTTCTTAATTATCTCATTATTTTGCCTCATTTCCTTTTGATTCATATTATACACTTGTCAAATTATGAGTTCTAGTACGAAAACGGGAGGAAAAGGATCAAGTAAAAATCCTAGTTCTTCTTTATTCATCCATATGGGATAACTAATTACATAACAATTTTTAATGAGAGAAGAACTAGGATTATTTTTTTAACTCTATGGTCTCATGGGACTCAATATATGTTATGTCTATGGGGTTTAAAAGTCAATATGTCATACCTATAAAGAAATCTCTAGTTTGATGTCATCATTTGTAAACATGTTTTAAAGGCAGTTATCATGAACTCCCTTTCCCTTTCTTTATCATGAACACCCTTTCCCTTTCTAAGTAAATAGAGCCTATAGATTATGATAGCACCTGTATATTATCATATCATAATTACTTGACATCATAGTATGACCTACTAATGACATTATAACATGGTTATGCATAAGTGCTTACCAATCTTTAAACTAAAATATAATTTACCACATGCTCGTGCAGATAACTGTGTTGAAAAAAACCTTCATGCATGGTCCTGTACAATTTGTATACTTCATATTTTCAGTCTAGGTTATAAAATAATAAGAACACTATTGACCATAAGTCGGGCACTAAATATGTAATTTTAAACAAGCAAATTTCTTCTTGTTCATAGATTTGAGGACTTTATTACTTAAAGAATTCCATCGTATAGTTATAATCTATAATATTTATTATAATATTGGCTAAAGGTGTGATTTGCAACTTAATGATTAATAAAAATTTTAAGTTCTTACCGTTATCTTTTGTACCACTTTGCACCCATTACTAGAATAGTACTCATCACACCTTAATGGTACTAAAATAGTACTCATTACACCTTAAAAGTGGTAGCAGGCATAACAGTAGGGGTTTATTTAGACCTAAGGTGAAAATCACATCTTTAACAATTTAAAGAAATCTTTTTTAAGATCACATTAGTGCCTGGTAGATCTAAATTGCCTATTTCTGACATAACATAGGCTAAATTTATGACTTAAATACTAAAAGCTGCCAAAAACTTAACTCAATTAAGATTTGTGGTGCTATTAGTATCATTTTGAAAATGTTAAAGTGTAATGTAATACGATAGATAATGCTGGGAACTAATTTAGACTTTTTAAGAAATGTTAGGGGGAACTTCGTACCTTTTACCTTATAATATTATATGAAAAGTTACAAAAAATGTTACATTGCTAATTCTTCAAAATTTTAATGCATATGGCAATTATGGGCGATCTTTGCAAATTTTAGTTGCCTTCAATTTATTTCTAATTAGTGATGAAGACATTGTTGTTTGATTTCATTATTCATACTAGAATATAATTACAATTTTTGGTCTGCTCAAAATGAAGACATCAAATTTTATCTTAAAGACAGATGTATAATTTATTTTTCTTTGATTTATTATAACAAATAGCAATACATTTTAATACTTATACATATGCCATATATATAGAACTTCAAATAGGCTTCACTATTTAGGGTTCGGTTAGGTAAAAACTAGTATTAACACTACTATAATTAACATAAATTTGACAATATTGAGAACACTATCATCAATCATGATATACCTCTAACAATTACTCATATACAAATTTCTTTCTCTATAGTCATGTCTTGACCCTTAGAAATATATACGAGTTTAATGATTTGGAATATCATATGCCTAAGCTATTTATTGGTTTCATTGGTAGATTTGAAAATCACCACTTCATATTTATAACCACATCTATAAGAATAATAAAAAATTTAACATTTAAGGATTCTTAAGTAATTATATCTTATTAAATCAATAATATATCTTTAATAATATTGGTTCAAATATATTGACATAAACAAACTTTTAAAGGGACACAATTCAATGACAAAAATATTTAGTAACTATAAAAGGAACTTTGTTACGTATATATTGCTTTTAGCACTATCATTACGTTGATCAAGAATACATTATTAAAGTTGCTTCTCTGTTATCTTAATGTTAATCTAGTTTAGAGCGGACACCATCAACAAATATAAATATTGAAATCTATAAGAAGAAACTATAGTGGAATTATATCCTTCTCATAATCAAAGTTTTCATCAGGAATTTATGAAGCTAAAGTTCCCTTCTTCTCATCCTTAACATTTGTTCGTTCTCCTTATCACTCACTTTTATACAAATTTAGTCATATATCATAAGCTTAATCTTCTGAAGATACATCATGCATAGATAAAAATTGAGAAATAGGTGTGCAATTTTAGTAGTTCTACATCCCTCATCATAATCATAATTTTGATCAATAATTTTCACAACCAAAATTTCGCTCCTATTATCTCAATGTTTTCCTATTTTTCTTTCACTTGCTATGATATGGTACTTGTGAGTTTTTGTATAGAAAATAGGTAAACAGGTTTAAGAAAAAATGTTTAAGAAAAAACATAAAGAATGATATAAGTTAAGTCTTGTGCATTATATGCGATGGATAGACACATTGTTAGAGTAATAAGTTAAGGAGCTTTAGAGGGCCTTAATCAATTTACCCTTACTTGTGCATTTTACATTGGATGGGATAATATAATATAGTAGTAGTTTTTCATGAAGAACAATTAGGATTATCACTTCAACTACCATAGTCGAGAATGACAATATAGGGTTAAAAATATATGTCATGCCTTTTGGTTGGGCTCGATAAAGTTGACACTTATCTATAACTTTTTAAGCTACGCTTCCATTCATAAACATGATTTAGGAGTTGTTGTCATGAACTCCCAACTGCCTTCTCCCTTCTATGTAAAAAAGGCCCATGCATTATTATAGGCCCCAAGCATTATCAACACCACATGACATTGTTACATGGCCCACACATGAAATCATATCACTGCCCTTTCATTACATCACAACACGACCCATTTTTTTGAGTCCTTACAAAAATTTAAACTACAACACGATTACCCACATAATTGTGTTGTTAATTGTGTTGAGCAATAACTATAAAAGATACAGTTTCATGTACAGTCATGTATTAATCCATGCACTTTACAATTCCACTACAAAATTTTAAAATATAACATGGTTTACTACAAAATTGTGCACTAAACCGTGTTAGACAAAACTTTTTACGAAAACAGTTTTATACCTAATAATGTTTCAAATCGTGCACTTCATCATTTCTCATCAAAATTTCCATTAAGAACATGATTGATCACATAACTATATATTTATCTATTTTCTCCAAAGAAATTAATGGATATAGTTTATTGCAAATTTGACCACATGAGTGTGTACTTAATTATAATAGACAAAACATTTTTATGCACTTTGTTGCATGGTCATGTATCAGTTTTTATCCCTCACATTGCTTGTTTTTATTACGACTCATCATGGTATTCCTATTTGCAATGAAGTTATGACTTCTTTAATAAATGTGTCATAATATCTATTGTTTATAATTATGGTATTGAATAATGCTAGTATATTTTTTATTGAGCTATGATGTCGTTTCCAATCAGTTACAGTACTCTTATTTAAAAGTATAAGTTTTACTTAGCAATAATCAATGATAGGAATTTTTTATACCTAGACCTAGTATTGAGTAGATAGAGTATTAGTATAATTTGCATTCAAGCAAGGTATTATTTGCACTCAAACATGAATTTTTTTCGTTTTTTATTGAAGCTGTAACTTATTTTAAATGAGTCCTACCAACTTTAACTTTATGTGTTAGTATTAAATGTACTAAGTGCTAGCATAGTCTGTATAAAGGCATGATATTCTTTCTATTAAATCAATATTTTCCCATACAAAAGTATCATATCTATAATGACTAATGGTATTTTTTGTACTTTAATGTGATACTAAAAGAATATAGTTATAGTATAATTTGTATTAAGAGAAGGTATAGTTTTTACTCAAAGATAGTATGCTTATTTTCAGGATCATGCATCATAGTAATATTAAATGTACTTAATGTAAATATGTTGAGTATTGAAGCACGATATTCTTTCTATTTAGTGAATATATTCCTATTTAAAACTGTATATCTTCCTTATCTGGTTGAACAATGATATTTGTTTTACTTAGAAGTGATATTGAAAAGATAAAGTACTAGAATATTTTATATTGATGTAGAATATAGTTTTTACCTATATATGGTATAGATAAAGTACTAGAATAACTTGTATTACGGTAGGCTATAGTTTATACTGAGAGGTGGTATTCCTATTTTTCATTAAACCTATTACTTATTTCAAATGTGTGATGGTAACTTTTGATTATATTGGTTTTTATTGAATTTACTGTGTTCTAATATAGTTTGTATTGATCCATTGTATCCTTTCTATTCAACAAATATTTTTCCATTTAAAAGTGTATAACTTACTTATTTGTAATGAATGACTATATTTTTAAATATAGATGTGATATTAGATCAATAGAGTACTAGTATAGTTTGAATTGAAATTGGATAAGATTTGTATTTAAACTGCAAAGTTTACATCTGCAAGGTCTGAATGCGTGATCTTCTTCCTTATTCTTCTTTCCAAAGTCTGCTTCCCTCTTCTAGAAAAGCAATAAACAAACAAATAAAAAAATTGTTCGAATTATAAGTTGTAGAAATAAAGTCGTAGTTTCCACCTTCAAATATAAAATGATATGAACATATTAAATATAAATGGAAGGAAGAAGAAAAAGATGAATAGTAACAAAATAATGGATGGATTAACTATGTTGTAAGAAAATTTATGGTTATTTTTTATTCAAATTTGAACAATTACATTAGCATTTTCTATAGAGATGAAGGAAAGAATTTAAAAAATAAAGAATGTGAATATGAAGAAGGAGGGAACAACTTTATTTTTAACATAATTTATATATTTATCCTTACTAATTATAACATTTTTGGTTATATTTTTATTTTATGTGATAAGGTGATCTAACAATTGATCACAAAACATTTTCTTTAATGAAAAGACTTAATAGAAATGGATATATGGGTGCATAAGGATTTGCATAGCGGTTTTCTCAATCAATATTTTTTAACATGTGAAGTTTTTAAAATATAGGGCCTTGTTTTAAATGACAATTCTATGACCTATTCTCCACCAAGCTAGTGACGTGACCTAACTAACTTAGACCAAGTCTTTACTACCATTAATCCTCCAAGCTTCATGACACTTGCATGGCCCATGCATTTCGATAGCCACATTCAAGACACGTAATCAAAATATTTTGGATTTCTAATGGGCACTTCTTGAGATCTTCTTGGCTTATCAAGACCTACCCTTTATATTGGAACCTTGTCCTCAAGGTTCATGCTCATGAATTTATCTCTCACTACTTGAGTGTTTTCCCACACAACATCATCCAAGGGAAGTCTCCTCCATTTGATTAGGCTTCCTTCAATAAACTTCATCCCTTGTTTGATCTAACATGTGTCCAATATAGCTTTTGGTTGCGTGATAAGTTCACCATCGTCAAAAATAGGTGGCAATTCAGTACCAGGTGTAAGGTTGTCTACTATCTTCTTTCTAAGGAGTGAAATATGGAAGACTAGGTGAATGCAAGAATTAGCTGGTAGTGTAAGCCTATAGGCCACTTTTCCAATTCTTTTTACAATTTAATATAGACCATAAAATTGGTTTGTAAGCTTTAGATAAGCTTGTTTAAACACTGACTATTGCTGATAATAATGGAACCATTCTCCCACTTGGTATTCGATGTCCCATCCTTTACAATAAGTTTGATGCTTCATTCCATTATCTGCTGCATGCAAATTGCCATTGAGTTGTCATAGTAATGCATCTTGAGAAGCAAGATTTTAGTCCACTTTATGTATTGGACAATGGCCTTCATCATAATGTGGAATTGTTGGTAGCAATCTTCCATGTAAAGCTTAAAAGGTATTCATTCATATGGAGGCATGATAGGCAGTATTATACCAAAATTCTGTCCATTGAAAAATTCTGTCCATTGAAGGAAAGAAATGGACAGAATTTCACTTTTTCAGTTCCTGAGATGCAAAACATTGAAGATATTATTCAATACAACAATTATATGGTAGAAATCTTAAAATATTCTCACTAAAAATGATTGATGAACACTGGGTCATAGTTGTTTATGATGGACTGAGGCATTCCCTAAAGTTTTACTACTCCTTTAACAAAATTTTCAGCTACAATTTTTATTATATACGGATGAGATAAGGCCAAGAAATGTATTATTTTGCTTAGATGATCATCAATAACAAAAATGGTATTCTTGCCATTTGAAGGAGGAAGGCATTCTATGAAATCCATAATGTTATCATCCTAAACTTGACATGGAATTAGCAGTGGTTAGAGAAAGTCAGCTAATGACAAAGTGTTAACTTTATTTCATTAACGGACATCACAAGAAGCATCATAATCTTTCACCGTCCGATACATTGACAACCAATAAAATTGTTGAGCTAGTCTTTTATATGTTATGAGAACCCCAAAGTACCCTCCAATTGGTGAATCATGGAACTCCTGTAAGAGTTATTGGATGATGTAAGAATTTAGAGGTACCACCACACAGTTCTTGTACAAACCAATCCATTGCACCATGTGTAAGATACACCCGACTGTTCTGTTGCGAACTGGCTTATTTTCTGCATGTACAGATGGTTATGAGCTTCAACTTTGATTGTATCCTATATTTTAGTTTGAGTCACAAACAAGGAAATAAGACTAGGACTACCAAATACTTGCGATAGTGCATTTGCTACACTATTCTCATGGCTCGGTTTTTAGTTGATCTCATAATCATAACCAAGCAATTTAGTCACCTACTTTTGCTACTTCAATGTGACAATACATTTCTCCAACAAGTTTTTGAGGTTGTGTTTTGCATATAAAACTTACGGCCTAGCAGGTAGGGTCCCTATGTTTGGATGACTTGAATGATTGCCAGCACTTCCTTAGCATATATGGACTAAGACTACTTGGAGGAACCCAAGGCTCGACTTGTGAATGCAATTGACCTTCCTAGTTGAGTCAAAACTACTCCTATATTGTCCCTTGAAGAATCTGATTTAATAATGAAATGTTCTTTCCCATAGAGGTCTCAATTGCAACTGTTATCCGAAAAATTCTTTTTAAGGCTTTAAGCAAAATATGCTTGACTAATTTATCAAATTCTAAACCATTATAATTTTTCATAGAATCTCTCTGTTAATTTAGGATAAGATTATATATTATTAGATTTTTTCAAACATCGTGTATCAACAAAACTTTAACTTAATGTATCCTCTATTAGACATTAATTTTCATTTTGTTGTTCATAAATCATAGAAAGTAACATAATGTTTATCATTTCTAGCTATGTATTGCAGTAATTTTGTAATGAATAAAGAGCAAGTTGAAATATTAAAATGATAGCCAATCACCAGTGTCAAAGTAAAAGGAAAAACAAAAGGATCATGTTTAAAAACATATAGTAGTCTTATTACACAAATAATATCAGCAAGTTTAAATTTAAATTTCATCAAACTAAACCAAATTCTTTGATTTTAAAATATGCTCAGTTCAAACAATTTTACCATTTTAAATATAGCACCTCCAAATTGTTATGAACATTTTGAATTTCTTACTTTTCAGGCACCCGACTAGCAAATATTCATGCCATAATCAATGTACTACACATAATACAAGCATTTAGACTTAGGTGTTAAGAAAATCTCTTTTCATCTTTTGAATCATCTTCACTTATTAGTTTAATATTATTGAATTTGGATGATTTTAAAATATTCTAGCATATTAATAAATTTTAAAATATAAGAAGTCTTTAATCCTTTTGGCAATAAATGATTTTTTTATTTATTCATAAATAAAAAACATCGATAATTTTTAATGGTACATTAAATTGGATAGTTTTAATTATACCTACATATTAGCTACGAAATTTTTTTCGTGGCTAAAGCACTAAAAAAATGTAGCTAAAATTGAATATTAGTCAATGTTGGCTGGAAGAAATTTGGCAAAAACATGATTGGTAACAAAATAAAACGTAGCTAAAAACTTTGGAAGCTATATAGTGGTCGTAGTTCCTTTCCAACTAAGATCATATGTTTGTAATTGGTACATGAATGACGAAGATATTTTTGTAAAATTCCCACGTTTTGTACGTAGGACCATACTGTTTAACCTTAAAAGATCCCCAAGCATTTGCCTAGAAATGGTCTAGTCAGAATTAGTTCCTCTCTATATTAAGCAGTGCTTAACAGTGATAATAATATGGGTACACCCTGCTAAATTAGATAATCCACTGCTAAGTCCCAATCTAACCAAATAAGACTTTTGTAATGAAATAGGATTCTGTTTAAGGTGAGAATGAACCATAGTATTTTGGTTGGAATAAGCTTTCTTTTGTAAACGATCTAGAAGGGGGGTTGAATAGATCTTTAAACCTTTTCGTAAAGTTCTACAAAATAAACGGAATTAATACACATGAAACAATCAAATAAATTAAGTAAAGAGTATAGGGAAGAAAGGCAAACAAAGTGCGGAGATGCTCGGCTATAGTACGGCTTGAGTCAATCTCATATTGCATCCACTTTAAGTGCAACGTACGAAGCCTTGTAGCAGATGTCTGACCGTACGTGATCTTGAGCTTTTCCCACATTTCTTTAGCAGTTTTGCAGGACTCAAATTCTCCAATGAGATCATCATGCATGCAATACAACATAGTATAGCGTGCCTTACGATCCCGTTTGAACCATTCCTTGTATGCGGTCAGATTTATTTGATACTGGTCGTTATCAATATCAATAGTCTCTTTAGGCTCAGTCATGTCATTGGTCAAGGTTTCCAAAACCTCACGCTCATTAAGAAGATACTGAACCTTCCTATGCCAGATGTCATAATTAGTGCCATCCAGCTTCTCGTTGGTGGACAAATCACCAACCATACTTTTCGTTGCCATATCTTGAAGTATATATATAAATAAAAAAATAAGGACATTAGGGCACATATACGAATAATTAAATTATAAAAAAATCACCATCCATATCATAAGATCGAAAATTTTGTTAAGCTCGTAATCATCACTTACGACATAAATTAGAAAATTTTATAATTTATAATTATCCAAATGAAACATATTCCAAATATATATTCACATAGATACATATAATGTGTTAAACCAATTAACATAACCAATTGTAATGAAAAACATATTATTATTATTATTATTATTATTATTATTATTATTATTATTATTTATTTTACATATAAAACAAATTTATATAACAAATAATAATAATTTATATAATTTGAAGTGAAAATTAAACAAATGAATAAATGGACATATCATTTAAAAATATTTCACATCAAATTAATTTAGCAAAAACAAATTTACCAAATTTTTTAAAATTAACTTTTTATGTCACAAAATTAATTTTTTATGTTATAAATATATTACACAAATATATATATATAAAGCACCCATGATCCTAGCTTTACCCTTTAAAGAAAAAAAACGTGAATGTGTCTTTAAAAAGGTAAACATGTACATGTATTCATGTAAAAAGCATACACTGACATGATCACATGACCTAGCCATAGGATTTAATGTCTGTGCATGCAGTAGACTTTCTTTTAAAGCTTTTAAAGCCTATCTCTATCTTTAAAGAAGCAAACGTGTATCTCTATCATTAAAGAAGCAAACGTTTACACATATATACATATAAAAAACACCCACTGACAAAGAGCATTTAATGTATTACTGCGCAACAGACTTTCTTTTAAAACCTTTAAAGCCTATTTCTTGTCTTTAAAGAACCAAAACCTTTTGTCTTTGCAGTTCCTTTTAACAAACATATGACAGAAATGTTTTATCTTCTAGTAAAACGCTATTATGGGTTCTGTCAAACAAAAATCAAACCAGAGAAACACAACACCCATCCTCATCTTTGCCGCACTCCACCCTTCCCCACCTATCTGGCTACCGTTGGGAGTCGAGGAAGAAGACGAACCAATGCCCAGCCACCAAGCTCGACGCCAAAAGAAAAACACGACTCCACACAAGAGTCTTCACAGTCTTTGTGATTTCACCCTGTCATCTC
>JANZXV010353504.1:0-11397 GCA_027576455.1 Erythroxylum roigii
TAACTCCCTCATCCGACCTCCAATTGAAGTGATTCTTAGACCAATGGATTTCTAAGACATGTAGCTATCTCTCCTGAAAATTTGGTATCATTTGGAGTTAAATTGAGGAAGTTTGAATTAATGTAAGTGAGAGGTCGGTTGAGAGAGCATGAATGGCGTATGAGCACATCTTGGTATTTTGATCATATCTTTAGCTATAGAACTCCGATTGAGTTGATTCTTGCTGTAAAACAAATTAGAGACTTAGAGCTATGATTTCTTTGAAGAAGTCAAATTAAAATTCTGATTTGAAGATTTCCAAATTCTATTCGCAAGTAGGATAAATGAGTTCAAGTATGGTGATTGGTTAGTATGGGTACACCATTGAACAAATGGTGAGTGAAATTTTGGGATGTTAGGACCATGAAGATGAATTGATAATGTATAATAAGGGTCAAATGAAAAAAAAAATCCTTCAAGGTTATATGCACACGCACGTGTTTCATGATTTTCACAAGAGGTTGGGCTTCGGAATCAAGCAGGGTCCAACAGAGGTATGAATCTGCAGGGGGGTTGGATTCTGGAAACGGGATCCAACAGATTTCATTGTCATACATATATATGTCGATGATATTATTTTTGGTGCAACTTCTAAGGAGCTATGTTCAAGTTTTGAGAATCTTATGAAAAGTAAATTTGAAATGAGTATGATGGGTGAATTAAAATTCTTTCATGGTTTACAAATTAAGCAAATCGAAGAAAATATTTTTATTCATCAACAAAAATATATCAAAGAACTGTTAGTCAAGTATAAAATGGAAAAGGTTAAACCTATGTCAACTCCTGTGCACCCTTCAAAACTTTTATCTAAGGATGAAACAGGTAAGAAGGTTGATCAAACTCTTTTAAGAGAAATTATTGGTTCTTTACTTTACCTAACAGCAAGCAGACCTGATATATTGTTTAGTGTTTGTTTGTGTGCAAGATTTCAAGTAGATCCTAGAGAATCTCATTATATTACGGTTAAAAGAATATTGAGATACTTGTCAGGTTCTACTGATCTTTGTTTAATGTATGAGAAAGGTAAAGATTTCAGGTTAATTGGCTACTGTGATGTTGATTGCACTGGAGATAGGATTGCTAGGAAGAGTACAAGTGAGGATGTCACTTGCTTTGTCATAATCTAGTTTCTTGGTCAAGCAAGAGGCAAAGTTCAATTGCTTTATCTACTGTAGAGGCTGAATATATGTTAGCTGCAAGCTGTTGTTCATAGACGTTATGAATTAAGTATTAGTTAGAAGATTACTCCATACAAGAAGATCAAATTCCAATATTTTGTGACAACACAAGTGCTATCAATTTATCAAAGAATCCAATACAACACTCGAGGGCAAAGCATATTGAAGTTAGACATCATTTTCTACGAGACTATGTACAGAGAAGAATCATTAATCTATAATTTTTTAAGACAAATCAACAATGAGCGGTTATCTTCACTAAACCTTTGTGTGAAGCTAGAATCAAAGAAATCAGATGGAACTTGAATATGGTAATGCTGAATGACCATTCGTTTGACACGTCATGACCCAGACAATTCAAACTAGAAGAAGATAAAAAGTTGTAAGTTTTCAAGTAAATAGTAATCGTAAGTTATAGACGGTAACTTTTCAAGAGTAGGTATTAGAAGGATGATCGGCTACTCGGTTGAGTCTTTAGATTATTCCCTTGGAAACCGAATAAAAAATTTAATTCCAAGGATTACAATATAGGATGCAACCTCGGGTCGTCTCACTTAATCGAAACCTAGCGCAAAAGATCTAAGCTAGCCTAATTGTCAAAAATGCAAACTAAGTTGATAAAAAGGGGGGTTTGGATCATTGGTAAAAATTAAGAAAATTGAACTAAATGAATGAAAAATGTATAAAAAGGTATTTTTGGATTTTTGGGAAATGAAAAGTGAAAACTCAAACAATGATCAAATATGATAAAATCCTCTTGAAAACGAGCTTTGGCTATTATGGTTCGAAACAAATCTTTTGGGAGTGAAATTCACTAAGTTTTCGAATGATAAACCTTAAAGAACACTTTAATTCCGAGGTTTTAATCAATGAACTCCATTTCTTAAAACCTTGTTGAATGCATCTTAGTATGTGTAATGAACAAGTTAATGCAGGTGGTCAAATTGGATCAAGTATAATCTCAATATCAAACACAACTAGGCAGATAAAAGACGATTAACACAATCACCAAAAAGGCATATATGAAACTTCATATATTTAAGCTCAATGTTCTACATCAACCAATCCATAACACAATGTATAGTTCAAAACTTGATTAAACTCTAATCAAGAAAATCCAACTATAAAGCATAAATCCTAACTCAAAAATTCATAACAATGTAGTCAAACACTAATGAACTACTCCCCTTTTGAAGCTCAAGAACTCAAGCCATTACTACATCTTCAAGAGGAAATGGTGCCTAGCCAAGCATCACTCCGGGAGCACTCACAACTGTAAACATACCCCTAGCATCCATGGCAGCAGTGACAAATGAAGCTTGAAAAATGGTTGAAGGATGAAAGTCGAGAGAATGTATGATGGAGTGTCGGCTCTCTCTTCTCCGAAAAGTCTTTTTTTAACCTAATTTGGCATGTTTTTAAATGTTGGGTCGCGGGTCGAGTTAGAACAATGAGAGATATTTTCAAATATGTTCGGGTTTTTTGACATTTTGCCGCGGCGACAGGCAGCTCGCCGCGATGTACTTTTCCTGAAAGGTTTTGTGCATTTTCTGGATCCTTGGCCGCGGCGAAAGAATTAATCTTCGCTGCGGCAAACTTTTCCCAAAAGGTCAGCCTAGATTCCTCGCTCTTCGCTACGACGAACTTTTCTTGAAAGGTTTGTTCTCCTGATGACTACAATTAAGCACATTGACTCCCTTCTTCTTGAGGTTCCTACAATCAAAATAGCAATTTACAGTATCAATTGTTCTTAGAAAAATCAAGGAATGCAATTAATACCAATTGTGACAATTTTTACTATCAAATTGCATAAAATAAAAGTACACACTCAAGGATTAAATTAAGCACAAAATCAAGAATTAAGAGTCAAAAAGCACAGTAAAGGCCATGAAAGTGTTGCCAATTTAGATAATAAACTTGGGCTCAATCAAAGTAAATCCTCTCAAGACTACATAATACCTTTCACTCTAGAATAGTCTTGAAATACTTTACAACCGACGTGTTTAGTGCTCTCAACCAAGATGATTCATCACTCCGTACTGAGCTTCAAGTTCTTTCGTTTCATATTCTTACTTCAGATACTAACATCGTTACCTTGAGCAAAACATATTTGTATGTTTAGTTCTTATTGTTACAAAGCACAATAGAGCAATCCCTTATCTATGGGAGATATGTTGATTTCATCTCCTTGAAGGAAAATCAGATTGACATTGAACCAGAAATTGAAGCAGTTGGCTAGAGAAATTTCTTTAAGGTTCGTGAAAAAGTCTATCTGAATGAGATATATGATTTTTGGAAAAATGCAAAGGTGGTATACGACACCTTAGTATCAATGGTAGATGGATTGTTGATTATCATGACACTAGATTCAATCGAGAAGGTCAGTGATTGTCTAAGTATTGGAGCAAAACTGTCTTATAATACAAAGTGGATTACTCAAGGTTGTCTAGATAATGCACACCTCAATCGACAACTATATGGAAATAGTGACCCAAGAGACAGGAAGGCATCAACTCTTGTTCCAAAGGCTAAGGTTCTACATTCACTACTTTTTCATTATGTTCTACCAAGATTAGGCTCAACGCACGTTGTGACAATGATCGATGGACAATATCTGTCTCATCTACTCAATCATCAACTTATTAATTTTCTGTACTTAAATTTGAAGAATATGATGAAGTCAAAGAGAGATTCTAGCTCTTTACCGTATGGTATGTTGTTGATAAGGATCTTTAGAGATTCTGGAATCTTTCTTGACAGAGGTAACAGGATGAAGATAGATGTGAAAGCATTATTAATGCTACCACTATTCACAAAATGGGATTAAACTTTGAACATGAGGCAGATATAGGTTCTACACTGAAAGCAAGATCTGAGGGGGAGAATAGAGTAAGACAGAATAGGAGTGAACATGTTACACCTACAAAAAAAAAAACCTCGATCGACAGGAAGAACATCAGCAAAAGAAAAGACTGAGAAATCGTTGGATGTACCAATAAAAGCTAAGACGATTTCACAGAAGGAGGAAAGCTGGGTTAAACAACCAGCACAACAAATGTCATTGAAGAGAAAGGAAGAGACATTTCAATCAGAAAAATCTAAACAGTCAAGAAGGTCACGAAGACTATTGACTTTACGCCAACAAGAACAAAAGAAACATAAAGTTCTGACTCTTGGTGAAGATTATGAAAAACCAGAGAAAACACATCAGGCCACTAGATCAATTGTCTCAATTTTGCAAAGTCAATCTGCAAAATCATCTAAAGAGATAGAGATAAAGAGAAAGTTAGTTTTTTAGAAGCAAAAGCCTCAATAATGACTCTTTTCTAAACCGATAGAAGAATAAAGAAAGCAGAAGCCCAGTAAGAAAAAGGTTTCTTCATCTAATGTTCAATAGAAGACAAAGATAGTTGAACACCAATTGGAACCTTACAATCCTTCTTAACTAATCAACAAAAATGATTTGAGAATAAAGATTATAAAAGAATCAGTACCTGTTTGAAGTAGAGGCTCAATTATTATTAGAGAAACTTCGAAAAAGTTAGTCGAGGTACAAGTCGAATCTATACTAATCAATGATCAATCAATACATCTTTTAAATCATGAAGAAAGAAGACTATATGGTATTTTGCGAGATGAAAAGACAGAACCATATCCAATGAAGATGTCAAAGGATCAACATACAATTTACCCAATTATAAGCAGAACATCAATCAAAATTGTGCTAGATATACATCCGAGATGTTCAAACCTCATATGAAATGAAGAAAAAGGAAAAAGAAGTTGTTTCTTGAAGGAAATAAAGATGATCTTTCAGAAGCGCAGATTCAGGCAACTATGCAAAACATAGATGATGCATGCAATCTAGCTCAACCTGCAGGTACCTATGTTTCACATCATATTTCAGAAACATCAGGAAGTCAATTTGGAGTTTCCACCATAGATGCAAACTTCAAGGTAGTAGGAAAAGTGAAAAAAGGACAGTACAGAACTATCATGGTTAAAGGTACCAATTTCAACTTAGAGACCTTTGTGCATTTAATAATGCATTTCAGACCTTTAAGTTTTATACTGTCAGTTAAAGAAGTGTTACACCTTCTTGCGTAACCAGTTCCTAAACTACCTAGACCTGATGATCTTGATCTCCCAGAAGGAAAACAAACCTTTAGACCTCCCACAATCAAAATCATAGATTTAGATGTTTTACCTTCAGAACCATCTGTTGTTGAAAACCTCCATCCACTAGTGAAATACAACAAGATCCTACTGTTAATTCGAAGTTCTTGAAGCATTTCATGAATTGGATGGAAACCAGTGACAAATAGAAGGAAATCCAGGAAGTTTTAGCGAAAGAAATTGAGGAAATTCATACTAAATTTGATGACCTGAGTGACTCAGTGGGTGATCTTCATAAGGAATTAGCATTTCTATGAGTTACTATTGAACAAGACCTCAAGACGATCCGCACTGACATGCAACATATGTTTTCAATAATTACGAAGCATCTTCATTGAATTTTTTTGATTAATAACAAATAGAGGGAGAAGAAAAGAAGATAGAAAGAATATAAGGAGAACAAGAAGAGAAGATAGAAAACTTTTATACCTTCGAATATCATATATGCATTTCGTATATCATATATGCATTTGCATTTCTTATGTTTTTGTCTCATTATTCGTCTAAATATCATTCATCTATTAACCTAAATATCATTTTATCTTTCTAAAATTATGATTATTTGTTATCATCAAAAAGGGGGAGATTGTTAAATCAATAAGACTTCACTTCTAATAATTTTGGTGACAATCAAATAATAATAATATTGGAAATGTATGAACTGTTTTGATAAGTTTGTTAAGTGTGCAGAAAAATGTAAGTAACCCTTAGTCATCCCAGAATATACGTCAGCAATAGATGATACACGTCATCACATACGAAGTGTAAACAACAGACAAGCACAAATTAGAGACGAAACGCAAATCACAGATGAAGCAAAAATAACAGAAGAAACGCAAATCACAGACGGAGCGCAAATCACAGTCGAAGTGCAAACAACAAAAAAAGCGCAAACAACAGACAAAGCGATAATATTAGATGATACAAGAAAGAAGATACTCTAGAACGTCAGACAGTTAGTTAGTTGGAGTCAGTTATAGGACTCAACTAAATAACAGTTTCTAGAAGATTAAAAAAGCAGTTTCTCAAGAAGATAGTTGGAGACTTTGTCTATAAATACTAGTCCTAGTCGAAGACTAAGATAACATTTTCGTTTTTACAAGAGAGAAAATTCTGATTGTACAATATTTACAAAAATTCTGTATTCAAAGTGCGAAACAAGAGAGCAAATACTACTGTAACGTAAAGCTCAAAATATCTTTCTTAGAGAGAGAAAGAAAAAACTAGAGCCTGGAGAGGCTAAGATAGCAGAAAGAATACTTTGTGAAAGAGACTTGAAGAGGCTCCGGAAGGGCAGAAAGAATACTTGTAAAGTTGAAGAGTATAGTGAAATCTCAGACAAATTCTGAGGACTGGACGTAGCCTAAGATTTGGGGTGAACCAGTATAAAATTGCAACCTTTATTCTCTAACTCTTGTACTTTAATTTTGTTGTTGTTAGACAAGTAGATAAAATTACTTACGATTCTAATACTTATCAACTTTAGTAAAGTATCTTTGGTATTCATATGACAGTTGTAAAGATATTCAAGAAATCTCAAAAGATTAATATTTTTGAAAAGATTGTATAATTCAACCCGCCTTCTTGTTTATTTTATATAATTTACGTGATTCCTATATTAACAAGTGATTTACTTCAGTCAGAACAGTCCAAAATTTACTTGACAACAAGGTTGTAATGTCCTAATTGTTGGACCTCGAACTTTTGTTGGAAGTTAGAATTATTAAATGAGAAATTGTTAGCGATTAAGCATAAGTAAAGAAAAAGGAGAATTCTTAAATTAGAAATGATAGATAGGATTAAGGTAGTGAATGTAATAAGTATAAGTATGGTCAATTAACCTCTAACTATCATCAAATATGCTTCATTCAACAAATCAAGAAGGGTTAATAAGAATGAGAAATGTGGATAGATTCATGTCTTGCTTTGGTGTTTTGATGGATAAGAGATTATGAAATGGGAAGAATTAAGGTGACAGTTAGAAGTAAAAATGAAAGTGAAAAATAAAGTTGATTATGCGCAGTAAGTTGATGATGAATGGGTATATATGTGTATGTTCTGTTATTATAGTCCATGATCCCTTTCTGGAAAAGTTCACCGCGGTCGCGATCAACTTCTTGGTTCGCTGCGGCAAACTTGTAGGGTTTCACCTGGAATTTACCTTTCTGGAAAAGTTCATCACGAAAAACTCTTGACTTCATCGCGGCGAACTTCCTGCACAGCTTGAACATGCTTCAGTAGTTTAGGCATAACTTTTTTGTAGTTATCCAAATGAAATGATAAATTGAAGAAGTTTCGATTGTGTTTGTTCATAATTGACTTCTTTGTTAAAATGGTTATGTTGAAAGAATTGTATATACGTATGTTTTGTGTTGAAGGTTGGCGGTCTGGGTTTTGTCCGAAGGTTTTGCTATGGCGAGGCCTAGGGTACGCCGCAATGAACCTTTCCTGAAGGATTTCTGCGCTAAATTTGGGGATTTTGTCGTGGCAAAGCTAGACTTTCGTTGTGGCATATTTTTCCCAAAGGGTCATTTTGCTTGACCTCTATACTTCGTCGCAGCGAACCTGCATGGATGAAGCTAAAATTTTCAGAAGTTTGAAATTTTTGGGAAATCAGAGCCTCATAGTAGGTATCGAGACCCAGGTACCAACATGTTTAGTATCAGAGCTTAGCCTTTTCTTAGGCTTGGAATGCATAGTAGGATGAATTATTATGATATGTGATTAATTGTTTGCATTATTAAATTGATTGATTGCATTAGGTGACATGCATATCATGCATACATATAGGGAATAAGATTTAAAATGAAAATAAATGAAAGATAATGTCTTATCAAAGGAGTAAAATGCCACGTCGTAAAAGAAGACTAGGAGTTTTGAAAGGATCTGTTGCACCTGATTCCTCACCATTAGATAAGGGTACTGATGAGTATAAAATCCTAGTAATTGCAGCCACATGAGTCACATATATGAAGTTTCGTTAAGAGTTTGGACTATTAGAAACAATGAGAAGAATGGTGTTTTGTCAGAGTATAAGATGAAGAAAGTTTGTGGATATTTAGAAATAAGAAATATTGAGTAGTCCGATATGTTAAACATAGATTCAGTATTTGTGATTATATCAGTGAATATAGTAATGGAATTTCGTTGTGGATATGTACTTGAATTGATATGGATGTGAAAATATTTTCATGAATTGACTAAGAAAGAACTAAAGACATAGGTGGAAATGACAAGATTTAAGGTGTACAATGCAAAGTTAAATTGAAAGGTTGAACTTGGAAATTAAAATGATTGTTTAATTACTGTGATAAGAGTTATGATCTGATATAAGATTGTGATAGTGATATATGTAGAAGTTCTCAAGGTTATGTTGACTAGATATTATGATCCGATAACATGGTTACATTGGTGAATAATGTGATTGAGTACATACGAGATCTATATTTGGATATGGTATAGGAGATAGTCTATGATCTCTATAGTTAAAATTATAAGATGAATCAGAATAACGCGATGGAATAGGTGATTATGCTGAAAAGGTAACTACTATGGAGAAGTAATTTTGAATAGTCATAGAATAGTCAGGGTTATTTGGAATCAATTACGATTGATGTATCATTAGCATGGGATATAAATTAGTGACCTGTCGAAATTACTTTTGTATATAAGATGTAATGATCTTGATGGTACATACCAAAATATAAGAGTGAATGACTATGCCTCTTCTTTTACTAAGTGTTATTATAAAGGATATTTTGATCATGTACAGTGTGACAAAAATTGAAATTATTGAAATATCATGAACAGTTGAAATTGATCTTATTCAGGTGTTAAGAATGGCTGAAACAACATTGATGAGGATAACAGTTGATTGATAAAGATTGCATGAACAATATAGATGATACTAGCAAGAAATCTTCTTTCGAAAAAGAATTTCATTGAATTAGGTTAAGCAAATTGGGTAGTTTATATTAAGAATGATCAATGAAAGAAAAAATCAGAAATGAATATGTAATGAATCAAAAGTAAAAATTAGAGTCATATCCTTAGTAGAGATTTAAGCATAAGAGCTAGAGTATGCTTTACTGAGCTAGCATGTATTTTGTTTGATGTAAAGTATCCAATTACGTGAGTGGGTTTTTGGAAATTGAGGTAGCACTATTGCTAATGTGAGAAGAACTTAGATCCACATTATATTCTACAGGAATATGCACAGGAGATATAATTTAGGTTTTGATGAATGTGCTGCTAACAAAGGAAGTTGAGTTTGTGAATAAATTGAAATGTGTGGAGAAATTAGTATAAATGAGCAAACATTAGAATAAGTCAATGTGAAATATGAGGAAATCTAAAAAATGGAGAAAATCATTTAAGACAGGTAAGTCAATTGGGAAATTGAAAATAACTTGAGACAATGTTACCTCATCAAGGAATTAGTTATTTAAGGAATTACAAGAACTAATCATGGGCATGTGGAGCTTTGGAAATATTTGTTCAAGTTAACAAATGCCCCAATAGTACTATGGTATTAGAGATTAAAGTGACCCAAGCAAAATTTGACGATATATTAAATGTATTCGAAAAGTTGAGAAGAATGATTTGAATACTTGAGGAAAAGCGTGCAAATCGTATGAGTAATGAAAGTAAAGAAAAATTTAAGGAAATATAACACCAATATTAATTATATCGTTTGGATTTGGAGATTTTATATTATACACTGATGTTGTAAAAGAGTTCAGGATAAAATCCGATGCAGCATGATAAAGTGATTTCAAATGTAGGGAGACAATTGAGCCTCATGAGATGATTATTTGGTGTACAAATTGGAACTTTCTCCAATAGTGGTCGCTTTGAAAGTTTTGAGACATTATAAGTACAAAAACATTTTGAAATATACAAAACATTTAATTTGAGGTAAATATTGAATTGAAAGAATGGAATACGAGACTGAGATAATAGGTAGAGTTATTTGAAGGATTACGATTGTACAAATGAGTACTATCTCGGTAAAGCTAGTATTGTAATATGATGCATGGAATAGAAAATTCAACAGCGTGTAGCACAAATTCAAATCTTGAGGTTATCAAATATAGTGCAATCACGAGCGTAAAATTTTGAATTGAATTTGGGCGAAATGAAGTAACATTAGTCACTCAAAATTTAAGATCAGTTTCACATGAACAAAGCCCAAATTGAGGATTCATAAATTGTGAATCTTACTAAGAAATTGAAAATGAATACGAATTTTGAGTTTTAATAGGAGGAATGATACCTCGTGATTGAAATAAGAAGTATGTGTATCGATAATGATGATTGAGCAAAGAGACTGTTAGAGGAGCATAAATAACAACCTATGATATTCATCCTAGTAGGAATATGCTGAGATAGCGTTTGATGGATAAGGAGGTAGAAGCAAATGACCACACTTATGAGTTGCCAACAGTCTTGACTGTTGGAGATATGCTTAAAGCTTATATTTTTGGGGTTCATAGGAATATGAGATCTATGTACAGCTTCGATTGACTTTAAACATAACAATCATTATCGTAGTGATGTTGTTAGACTATTGTATGGGGTAATATACGATGAAAAGGAGTCATCTACCCTTACATTTGAAATGATTAAGGCCTAAAAAAATGATTGAAGGCCAAAATTGATTGGAGAGGTTATTGATAAGTGAAATTGATCATTATTAGAAATTTAGTGAATCATCAAAGGTATGGAATACAGTGAGATAGACATAAGAGTTAAGTGTACTAACACTAAAGAGATGTGAACTATGAAGCAAAAGATGAAATGTTTCTGAGTGTATCACCTTCCCAAGGTGTGCTTAGATTGAGTGCAAAGGGCGCTCATGTTAGGATAAAGAATCAACTAAGCTTGAATTGTATTGGTCCATATAGAGTTATTAAGAACCAGACCATTGACTTATGAGTTATATTACCAACAAAGATGTCTTAGATTCATAATGTGATATATGTGAGTTTGGTAAGAAATAATG
>JANZXV010353548.1:0-11392 GCA_027576455.1 Erythroxylum roigii
TTGTTCCAAAATGGTTTGGTGTGCCCTTTCCTATGGTGTCTGTTCTGTGCTAGCTAGGCTAAGTCTTGGTGCTTTAGTTTTAGTAAGGCCAGTAGGAGAGGAGAATCCGGATTCAATGGATTTAGGAGTTTACAACCGAAACTAGCTGCCAGAAATGTTAAGCTGGAAACAATCATTCCTCAAGTTGGATGTGAATAGGAAGAACCTCGAGAAAGAGAGTAAGCTGTGACTTCCTGTTTTGGAATTAAGATAATAGGGGCCGGAATAAGCGATTAACGTCTTGTCGGCCTACCCCCTGCTATATAAGACGGTGGGTATAGAAAGATTATTGGGTAGAGAAAGATTATAAAAAAGGAAGGGCGGAATCGAAAACCTCCCACGGTAATAAAATAGAGAGGCTTTCGAAGAGTAGCCTTTTTGGCTTGACTTGGACTCTATCTCTCTATTCAATACAATAGAAAGGTGACAGTTCTAGATCCGCCTTTGTTGAAGAAGAGGGTAGCGGTCGGTGTGAACTCCTCTCTCTGGGTTCCCTTGGTTTCTGTGAAAGCGATAGAGATTCAGAGTAGTGAAAAGCGAACTCAAAAGCAAGCGAGCTTGATAGCAGAAACTCAAGAGCTCAAGTTAGATCCGACTAAAGAGTGAATGAGATGAATGGAAGAGAAGGAAATTGCGTGTCTTTCGCAAAGAGAGGAAAGAGAAATGGGGATTCAATTAAGGTAGCGAGATCACTTCCGGGTCGACTAGAAGAGGGACCTTTTCCCTGTTAACAACAGGAGATAAGCGGGATGAGCTAAGCTAAACAGAAAATCGATTCGCTAATGCGAGAGTTCACGGATGACCGATCGATACAGTACGAAAGATTCTCCGGGAAGTTTTTCAAAAAGGAATGAGCGCTCTGCCCTAGCGAAGACGCACGGGAGAGATTCACCAAACTAGGGACATATTCCGGATGACAGCACGACCGATTGCTTTAATGAAAAGACAAGACAGCTCTTTAGTTAGATAGTCCAAGGGTTGTAGAGGTAAGACCAATGGGGGAAAAGCGATGCTCGACTAAAAAACCGGGGATCGATGGAATTGAGCTAGCCCATTAGGTAGAGGTCGTTTAGCTTCTTTGGGACTACGCGGAGTTGGAGAGAGAAGCAGGTAGCTCGCCCGCAAGTCCTAGTTGGTGAATGAGCCTACAAGTGGTAACCGCTCTGTATCCGTCATCTCTTTTGAAGAAGCTGCTGAGCTAGATGCGGCGCTTTCAAAATCCCGTGACTCTCAGTCATCTATCTTCTTTTCACCTGACAATTTTGGATTGTGGGAAGGCTTTCCTTCTTTGTTGACTTCAACTGATACCGGCCGATAGCCCAATCTCTTAGTCTCGGAACTGATTTTCTATCTAGTAGCCACTCCTTGCCCTATTCGGTCAAGCAGCTTCTTTTTCATTTTCAATTCAATAGGAATTAGGTTCAGTTGCCTACATGGCTACTTCTAGCAGTTCCCGGAATAGCCTTTACTGCCAACCAACCTTTCATCTTTCTTTGAGTGGGATTATAATAAAAGAAAAGTGAACTTCTTATTCTATTATCTATTAGTAGTATAGTGGATCAAGAAAGCTCCGCCAAGCCAAAAGGTGCTTTCGCCGGTCACCGCTAGCCGAAGATAGGTCTCTGACAGAAGAAGTCGAGTCAAAGTAAAGTTAGAAAGTGAACGAAGTCAGGATAGACATTCTCGGATATAGAAAGTGTTCAATGCTTTTTAGGAGATCTGGGGAGGAAAGAACATATAAGATAGATCGATCGATCTTAGTCCACCCAAGAGAAAAGGCTAAGGGGAGTGAGTCAAAGCAGTAGGACGTTCTCGGTTCAGTGTGCCAAGTCGCTTTCAAGCATTCCAGCGAGCCTCTTTTTTTTCTTTTAGCCTCTTCGTTCTTTCTTCAGTGGAAGAGAAAGAAAACCCTCAATTACATCGACCCTTGCGTAGGAAGGGGACCGGTGCGCGGACGACCCGGAGATAGAGCTCGGAATCAGTAGAGCAGCAGAAGACCAACCCGCCAGCCTGCTGAACCAAGATGTGATAGGGAGATCATAGAGGTGAGTTAATGTGCTGGTTCTAGCCTCGCCCTTTATTGAATGATTGGACTAGCTCGCAAAAGAAAAGAGAAGTTGGAAGAGAGGTATGCTTGGGAAACTTCCAAGAGCTTCCTTTCCTGGTAGGGTAAGCTCTGTCTTCATGTTCACATCTTTTTATTACTCTTTTATTACGCATCCCTAGAAGTCTAAAAACTATCCAGTGAGACCAGATCAGCCAGAAGCCTTGGTGTACTAACAAAGCATTCCCTCTTCACTTCCCTCTTGTAAAAAGTCTCATTTTACCGTCTTTTTTGGCTTAATCTGCTAACAGAAAGAGAGATAGCAAGAAAGAACCGGGTTCAGAAGCTAAGGAAGATCCGATAACTGGGCTTCTAGAGGCCACTGAAAGGTCTTTTAACCCTCCATCTAAAAGGCCAACTAGCTGCCCGAAAGCCAGGAGAGTGAGTACTTGTCTCCATCCCACCTATACTGAAATTCACTCCGGTAAACCAAGCAAGTCCGTCTACAGCAAGTGAATCACCTACGTAATTTCGAGGATATTTTGCATGTAAGAGCAGACGCAAGGGGCAAGGCAAAAAAAATATCATAACAAAAGAAATCCAAAACTTACGCGGATAACACTCCCGGAACACTTTCTATAAAACCGGCGAAAGGAAAAAGGAAGTAGTCATTGACTTGTTCAGCACAAAACTATGCCCAAGCAAGGGCTATGCTATAAGAACAGAAGGAAAGGCTTGGTTTAGAGAACCTGCCCCCCAGTCGCTTTAGAGAAGACTCCACCAGAAGCTGTAAACTTGACTTCGCTTCACCCAGGGGTTGGATTATCGTATTTAGATCTCTGGACGGATGCCGAAAAAAGTAACCAGTGAAGCTAATCTTCCTATAGGGCGGAAAAGTAGCCAAGCTAATCTCGATTCAAATCTGTCACCCATTGCCATTGGCCGGTCTCAGTTGCTAATCGCTGATCCTATGGATTAAGCATTTGATCTTTATTAGGTAGTCTTTTTTGACAATCCATCTATTTTCTTTATGGGATCGTCATGCAACCATTAAGGGGTAAGGTTGAGCAGTTTAATGACCTTACATATGTGTACCTCTACATATCCAACGTACGTTCGCTCTTCGATTTCCTCTTCTTTCGGGCTCTCCTTTGTGTGGCCAGTTTCAATCATCAGGGTTTATCAAAGAGTTTTTCCACAAAGGTCAGTTCATCGCTCTCAGACTATTGGAAAGATAGATTCATTTAGAACATGGGATAGGTTTTGTGCCCATCCATCACCTTTAGACAGATATAGTTTTCACTGCCATAAATTCTTCACTATCTTGGGTTACTACGTGACTACCAGAGAATGTCTTACTTCGTTCTTAAGGGCTCTATATAGCCTTCTAAGGGAAGGCATTTTCCGGTGGATAATCCTCCATATTCATCATTAAACGTGACTTTCTCAGTAAGAATCTCGCTATCTGCTGGGATCTAGTCCATGAAAGACCTCTCACTGGCTGTCTTGCCCACAGGATTTCTTAACCTAGTTTGCAGGAACTTGATGTTAAGTAAACTCCAAAGAGAACTTGAAAATAGCCTTAGCAACTCAATTCAACTCTATGGTTAGCAACTGCCATCTAAAGAACTTTTAGAACTCTATTGGTCTAACTTGCCTTTAAGCTGAGCTTCTTCTGCAACTGGCTGATCGGATGGAAATAAAGGGGGAAGGAGATCAGGGTTGTAACCTTTCTGAAAGTCTTCTACCCTAGTCAGTCCTGTACCTATATTCAACCATTTCTTTGTGCATGAGGTCATGGAATAGAGTGACCATGGCCCTTTGGTATGTGGCCCCAGCATTCTTTAATCCGAAAGGCATCACCTTATAGCAAAAGGTTCCCCAAAGGGTGATGAAGCATGTTTTTCTTCTTGTCATCCCAGAATAACTTGATCTGATTATATCCTGAGAATCCGTCCATGATAGAGAACATGTGGTGTCCTGCAGTATTGTCAACTAGCACATCAATATGAGGCAATGGGAAATTCTCCTTTGGGCTAGCTCTGTTTAAGTCTCGATAATCCACACACATCCTGACTTTCCCATCCTTCTTGGGGACTGGTACTCTATTAGCTACCCATTCTGGGTAATCGACAACTTCCAAAACTCTCTGCCACCTAACTGTCGTTAGAGGGTATCTGAGACCTTACTCCTTTCACTCGAGTTCTTTACAGACCAACTCAGAGAGGGGCCCCTTAGGGAGCGGGGCTTATCTTAATATCGATCGATCTTTCATAGTTCCCTTAGTCTATTCTTTATATATGCTAATCCAGTCTCTTATGGATCACCTGCTATATCGGAAATTTAGAGGGATGCCTTTGAAATTGTCACTTAATAAAGAAAAGACTTTCGACAGGATATCTTCATTCAGCTTTAAGTGAAAGAAAACACTTTTATCTTGACTTTTACTTACACAATTTTCTTGAATTGACACCTATGTCAGCCGGATATGCATGCTTAGGGAAAAGGCATAGGCAAAAAAGAAAGACTTCACGCTTGAACTACGTGACAGACTAGCGGGATAAAAGTCACATCTATATGGGAATAACCCCTGTTCGTAAACCCTGTTTTCTTAGGCTGTATGAGTCTTCCTTAAACGAGTGAAACGCTCTAAAGATACGGGAGATAGCTATATCTTTTCTATCTTCTTAATAAGAAGCACAGAAGCAGGAAAGCTAGCCCCCGATTCCTTCTTACTTAACTTTAGGCAGTGTCCATACGTTCCGGCGTGGTGCAAGAGAAAGAAAGTCTTGTTTAACTGTATTCCCTTTCATGAGATCAGTAGTTGGTGGAATTCTTCAAAGTCTTTCCGCGGAGAGCACAAAAGCTGATTAATTAGGAAAGAGCTGCTAAGAGGGTTGACTCGCCCTTAGCCCTCGTCTAAAACCTAGCAAACAGACCGTTGTAAACCAGGTGAACTAGAGCGAACAGGAGAAGCAAGCAAATAGCGGCCTCTCATTCAATCCACCTCTAGCTGTTAAAGGAAGGTATTCCGATCTTTGATCCGCCGCTTCTCTTTACTTAAGCCCTCACCGATCCGATGATCGAGTGCTTTTTTCTCTTGGCTCGAGCTACCACACCAAACTCCGCGAGTGGCTATCGTTCCGGAACATCTTTCACTGGGTCAAGTGGACTCACTCCTTCATCTTCGGAAATGAACCCTACAAGGCTACCGGATTCCCACTTTCTTCTACCTTTCTTTAAGACTTTACTTGAAACTTCTTCTTCCTTCACATCGGGCAAAAAAATATCTTCAGTGAAGTCCAATCCGAATACTACGTTCCTTAGCTTCCCTAAAAGCTGAAAAAGGGCTTCCGGTTTTGTAGGCTTCTCATTCTCCGATTCCGTCCGTCAACGCGAACTGCTGATCTTATCTTGTCCCATTTCTTTGCACCTGCCTTCAAACAAAGATCTGCAAATCTCGTAGATCAGTAAGGGCTGGGAACAAACCCTATCTTCAAATCAAATCACGTAGAGAGGAGTCCCAGGATCAGGCTAGTATGGCTTGCCTATGGAAATTCAATCTAAAACTAAAAGCATCAAGATCATGAAAACTTTCGTTTCTTGGGCATACTTTTGTATCAAAATGGGACTTGTCTTGTGAGTGAGGACACATCCAAGTCAATAGCTAGAGTTTTGCTGGGTGAACAATTCTTTTGTCCGGATTTCGACTCGGTACGCGTGGCTAAGCCAAAGATCAAGGGCGGGTGGGTAAATCAAACAATCGATCTTTCCCTCACTACCGCCTCCCACGGGTGCTGTCTCAGTCAAGAGATAGGAACGATCTTGCTTTACTAAAGTGAGAGGAAGTTTACCATTGGCAATGTCCATCCAGCAGGAATTGAACCTACAAAAACCGTTGGGTCGCTTTAACCATTCAGCCATGGATGCTTAGAGACTCAGCGAGTGAACTAGGTTTTGGTATTCCTTCTTGAACTTGTACAATCGATGCCATCCATTAAAAGAGTGAAAAAGCTATATTGACTGCTTCTGAATAATAAGGACTGGTAATTCCAAAATTTTCCAAATTGTTATAAATTTCGGCTAAGACCATGACATTATTTGGGTCATGCTCTACCATTCGCTCGACCAAATCATAGGTACTCCTTTGTGGGGGGAGTGGAATTCTCTGTTGCATAAATAAAGGATCCAAGAGCTTTGTGGAAATCTGTTCCTTTAGAGTTTCCGCTACGCTCTCGTCTACTCGCTCTTGAAAGTTTTCCTGATTGAGCCCCCGTAACCGAGCGACGCGCCAGGTGGCCAACAACCATACGACTATAGGAATGCCAACATGGATATTTTGTATCAAGTGCAGAAGGTAGTTAAGGATTTGATCTGCCATTTTTTGATAAAAGAGATAGGTATGAGAAATTCAAATGATAAGACACATTCTAGTTTTTGGCTTGCAATAAAGCTAGGGTCCTGATCGAGAAAATTCCTATCTATCCACCTCTCCAAACACAATATCTTGAGTACCTATGATGGTGACCACATCTGCTGGCATGTGATGTTTGGACATAGAATCGAGTCCTTGTGAATGGGCAGAGCCAGGTGCTCTTATTTTACGACGGTAGGGACGATTGCTTCCATTACTGACCAGAAAGACACCAAATTCTCCTTTAGGTGCTTCAACTGCGGTATAGGTAGAAGAAGCTGGTACGGAAAAACCTTCTGTATAAAGTTCGAAATGGTGAATTGAGGTAGAGTAGACCGATGATCCTATAGGCATTTGGCCAGTTATTGAAACAAAAAAGCTTGCATCTGCTCTCCCTATTATATAACATAAGCGGTCCCATCTCTCTCCAAACCTAACGTGGTAGTTTCCCATCATAGGGCTTTCCATCTATAGATTAAGCCATTACCACGGTCGTTCAGAACTCAGTTGACTGATAGATAAGGCGGAGCGTCCTTGGCTCAGCATTATAGCACATAGGGCTTCGACGCTACTACAGCGCTTCGCTAACTCGAAGTGCCTCGCTATGAGAATGACGCTTCGCTAATGCTCGGCTAAGTCTTGAACCTTCGTGCTGACCGTTCGTTTTCTCAGTAGCAAAAGCGCTTCTCTTTGCCCTTTAAGTAGAAGGACAAGAAAGATATTTTTGGTTTTATTGCTCCACATCTGCGCTCGTCAAGCCAACCTTGCTTTTGGGGAGGTGAAACAGCGGTGGAAGCGGGCATTTCGAAATGAAAGCATCGAAGAGATATACACGGTCACGGTTATCCCGGACTGTGTTCCGGAAAAAGTGGCCTACTTGAAAGAAAGGGGCGGGCAGTCTGGTGTTTCAACCCCACTATACTATTAATAGTTGTGGGGCACTGTGTACTTACAGCCTCTACGATAAGCAAGTGAATGGGGCCGGTGCGTGGCGATTCATCAAGCCATTTCTTGCCTCAACCCCCTAAATAGGAGGAGGGGTACTTTACCAATAGGGGCTAATTGCTTCGCACCTGACTGTGATAGCCCTCTCGATACCTTATTGGAGCTTTGTAACTAGTGGCCGGTTTCCCGTCGCGTCAGCGTTTTCCCAGTTCCCCCGGAGCCCCAACGAGGAAGGTGTTAGTGCTTTTTCATTGGGTCAATAATGCTAATCCCTCTTTTTGTTTTGTGCTACTCCTAGGGCGGGAAAAAGATAAGAAAACGCGAAGCGTTCTCTTGGTTTCCCAACCTGTTGCTTCTAAAGGCTGCCCTCTCTCGGCTAGATGTTGGTCCAGCCTACTACGAGGATCCCGTATCCAGCAACCCAACCTAAAAAAAGGAAATAAAAAGCCTTGTATAGGTTGAAGCTATGAAGCTTACCTTATTTTCATTTTTAGAGAAAGGGGAAAGTTTCAGCTGGTGCGCAGGAGCGCACTTCCGCTTTCCCTTTACTAGTTGGGGGTCCCGTGGTTCCTATGTCGCCGCGTTTCCCGGTCTTTTGATTTGAGTGCTTCGACCCGAAGCGATAGCTAGTTCAGTGGATAAGATGGCTGCGCTCCAGCTCACTCAAGAATGGGACGGCAGTGGTCCGCCGGCAAGCTCGTTCTGATCTTGGACGCAGTACATTGGAATCCTGAAGCACCACCACGAACGCTACCGCGCGTTCGCCTGCGGCGCGGTAAGGCACCACCCTGTTGTGCCAGCAGCCAACTCCGGCGTGTCAGCTTAGTTATCCTCATCAAGCCACTTACTGGATGTCTAGCTTCCCAACTGGTAGACGGTTCCTTTTCCCCCAGATCAATGAAGAAGGGAGAAGTCAATTGATTCTTCCGAAGTTTTTTTTTCGAAGCGCTACGCCGGGGCGGGGGGACGGGAAAAGAAAAGGCTCCGAAGAAAGAAATGTGGGTTCCCAATGCTTTTCCACGCCCAACGAGATGCGCCAACCTCGGGATGCTTTACTCCTAACCCCACCCCACAAGGTTCCGAGACGGAGCTTAACCTGAGTCTCGGTTAAGAACGGCGATGATCTATGTTTCACACGGCACACGATTCCATGGATAGTTTCATTCGACATCGTGATGGAGGACATAGCTTACGATCATCGGCTTTGATCATGCCACTAGGCATTTTATTAGGACATTGCACAATGATCCGAAGACTTTGTCGCATCTCTTCGATACGGATACAGTAACGATCATAGCGATCCCCTCTGGTACCTACTGGTACGTCAGGATCCAATTGGTCATAAACATCGTAAGGTGCTGCTTTTCGCAAATCCCAGCATACCCCTGGTTGGGATGGGTAGGCCCACCACTTCACTTTCACTTAGGCCCGAAAAAAGAAAGTGGGGGGACCCTGTCGGGTTCCTCCGTCCCCCCCCAAAAAAAAGAACTGTACGTGAGAGTTTCCCTTCATACGGCTCGAATCATTCTCAGATGCCCGGAGAGGCATCCTTTCTTGTTGGGTTGGTTCACGCACGCGCAGCACCAGCCGCAACAGCAGGAAACTATGACCAATAGAGTCAGACACTTAGCTACATCCACACGCAAAAGGAATGTGGTTCTGGTTGAGGCTTGATTTCCCTTATTAGAAAAAGGGGGCGCGGGACGTTCGCGGAGTCCGTGCCTTCCGTACCACCACAAGACTGGTCGTTCTTGGGCGAATCCCGCCCCTAAAATAAGGGATAAGGGAAAGGTGGCCGGGTTCTCTTTCTACACCCCTTTTGATATGATGGGCCCGGCCACCTATTTCATTCGACGCTCGGAGGCAGGGGCCCGCCCGATTCGACCAACTTTTTGATAACAAGAAGGCGAGCGGATCTGCTTTGATCCAGGAAAAAGCCCAGTCAGCCACCAACTCGGTGCAGGTCACGTGACCTACAGCTCGGCCTTCGGTTTTTGAGGCTTCCTCTACCCACATCTCTATGTGCCTGCAGCACTTCCATATGGAAAAAGAGAGGCTTACCATGTTCCATCAATAGCACCTAACCTATGCCGATTTTGGCGGACCGTGCTCCACCCCGGTGAACTCATGCGGTTCCGACGTGCCCAGAGGCCAGAGGCGAAATCCGTTCACGGTCCGTAGGACCAACACCATTCGAGGGTGGGTGGTCCGCCCCGCCTAGAACAGTCATGTTTGACTGGGCTTACACACATTCGCTCGCTTACGCTGTCCCCCCTCAGCTCACCCTAGCCCAGGGCCTTGATTTTGCTCTTCTAACGTAAGCTCCAAGGCTTCACACCAAGTCTTCACTGACATAATATGCATGCTTAAGTAGGGTCAGGCAGAACCGTTGTTGCCTGATGGGAACTTCCCCCATATTGCTATCAATGTCTTCATGTCGCACGACCTCTTAACATTACACCACTGAATCCCCAATCCTTTGCTTGCTGTGCAGTGACAGTACCAATATCTACTAATCGTTGTTTCCAGATACGATTGCCGGTTGACATCTCTTCTAATTCGTCGATACGAGAAGCAAATTGTTGTGTGGAGGAATCAATATCTCGACATAAGCCAAGAGGCAGATCTTGTGCCACTCCACCTGGGCGTATGAAACTGGCATGCATCCTGGCTCCCGAGACTCTTTCATAGAATTCCAACAATTTCTCCCGCTCCTCAAAAGCCCACAGGAACGGAGTTGATGCTCCCACATCCATAGCATGAGTAGTTAAAGCAAGTGAATGATTTGAAATTCGAGTTATTTCACAGAATAACACTCGTATATATTGAGCTCGTAATGGTACCTCGCAATTCAAAAGTCTCTCTACGGCTGAAGAATAAGCGTGTTCTTGGGCCATCGTAGAAACATAGATAGGGTCAACGACGGAACGAAGAACGAAACTTTACGACAGCTTTTTCGTACACGTTCACTTGCATCACATACACAAGTGCTCTCTGAACCGTGCAATAAGGTCACCCATAACACGGCTCTCCCACTTGAGTTACCTTAGCCCCGGGCCATGCTATTCAATGATATTGAAAAAATGACAGCGTAACGTAACAACTAGTATTGAAAGCTGGTCGCCTTTTGAGGGAGTTTCAATAGGATCGATGTAATTGAGCTCGACTAAAAGGAGAGGAGCCCTACTTCCCTCTTTGCGACCTCATCACTTCAATTCAAGCGAAAACCCATTGATTTCTTAGTCACCGGGCCCCGCTTTGGTACTTTGCTTATAGCTTTTTTAGGTTATGCAATAGAAGGGGCTTAGCTCTGGATCCCCCCTGCTTTCAGAAATGAATGGCTCAGAAGGGGGCTGGGTTCTATTTGCGGGCCGGGCGGGGGGTGAAGGCCGTAAGAGAATCTTTCCCTCCCGGTAAGGAAGAGAGGAAAAAGACGCTGTCATCTATCTCGACCAGTTTTCCGAGGCGTTGGAAATCCAGACCGGATCAGAGAATCACTGGCGCTTTCGGCGCCCTTCGTTTCGCCAACAAATCCGTCATCCTTGACGATTTCCCATTCCTTCCCTGCCGAGCCGCCTCTCTTCGCCATTCGCTCCCTCTGCCTTCTCTTTATATAACATACCCAGGCGTCCTCCTTTCTAATCACTAAGAAAAAATCAATACCAATCAAAGCCCTATCATTGTAAAGGTAAAGCTTCGTCTGTTCTTTTTCTAGGGCAGTTTACTCGACTCATTCCCCAGTCTCACGCACTGCTCAAGTAAGTGTAAGTGTGCGACTCCGTATGAGGACCTCCTTCCCTTCTGCTCTGCCCACTCTCCGTTCACACGGTTCTCAAAGCGGAGGAGGAAGGGTGGGCAGCAGGTACCACGAGTCCTCTGTCCCACACATCTATCCAGAAGCAAGTGTAGTTCACCGGTTCCACCGAATGCTCCTATCTCTCGGCAAAGAT
>JANZXV010353569.1:0-11389 GCA_027576455.1 Erythroxylum roigii
AGTAATTGTACTAGCTCACTTTCTCAATTATAAAGATGTCACCCACAACACATACATACACAAAACACCCATTTCATACATTAACCTCAAAATATCATTGTAATTGCTCCAATTAACATTGCCCAAATAAAACACTAAACATAACTTACTTGATTTAGCTACCAAATCCTTCAGACTTCAAACATTTCAACTTTTTATTCTAGTCATTTCCACTCCATTTCTACTAACTTATTCATCATAAATTTCATAGTACCCTTAAACATACAAGTTTAACTCAAACTCTCATAATCATCAAAAATCAAAATTAATATCCATTCTTCATCTACTTACTACATTCACTACCTAAATCTTATATATCATTTCAAATTCAAGAATTCCTTTCTTTGCACAAGAATAAATCACCACCAATTCCTTATTTAATTTCATTTAATAATTCTAAATTACAAAAAAAGTCGGGGTCCAACATATGTCAAGTAATGTAAACTCCCTGATTTTTTGTGGACTGAAGCACTGAAAACGATTGTGTATATATTAAACCGAGTTCTAACTAAAGTTTTCTCAAAGACACCTTTTGAGTTATTTAAAGGTTGGAAACTAAGTTTGCGACATATACGCTATAGCGCCCCCTTACCATAGGGTACACACCGGGACGCCTGGAGGTCATTCTGGTACATATCCTATGATAAGGGCGAGCTACAATCGATCACTACATTCACTTCATATGGCATCATATCAATATTCACTTGTAAAGCATCATTAAAAAATCACAATATTGTTAAAACCAACTTTTCCTCTTTCATGTAGTACTTTTGTATTAGGTTTTGATGATGTACATATAGAAAATATCGAAAGACATAATGTAGACATTTTATGGGGCATTGTATAACAGGAAGGTGGTCATTCACCCTTACATTGAGATGAAGAGGGCCTAAAATGGTATAAGGCCATAGAAAAAGTGAGATACTGTTAGTTAGTGAGATGAATCTAAAATAAGAGTAAAGTGACTTATGAAAGATAAATGGGTTAGGTAGATCAACACCGGGCAGATAGAATATAGTGAAATGGACATAAGAATTGAATGTATTAACATGGAAGAGAAGTGAATTGTCAAAGAAGAGATGAAGTGTTTTGTGAGTACCACCTTGGCAAGGTGTGCTCAGATTTGGAGGAAGGATAAGTTAAGCTATATGAATTGGTATGTATGAAAATTTTTATGAGTTAGTGTTACTGGTGAAAGAGGTCTTAGATTCATAATATGTGATATGTGAATAGGTTCTGAAATAATGTCATGATTGACAGAGATAGATTGACAGTATACGAAGTAAAAGTTGGTGGGTAATCTGTATTATACCGATAAAATAGTCAAGATAGTGCAATAGCTGAATCAATGATTGAAGGACTTATTGAGTTATCAGTTGTGGTCATTGGAAAGAGAGTATTTGTGTGATAAAGTATTTAGGCGATGGAGAAGCATATGAGGAATTAATACCTTTACCTTATTGATCAATCAGATAAGAATTTTGAGGACAAAATTTATTAAGGGGGGAGAAATGTAATATTCCGTCCCCATATTAAGGGTTAGCACCTGAAATTTCAATACATGTGAGCTCAAAGAGAAATTAAGACAATGTATTTTCTTGCTCATACATCATGTTAGCATACATGCACATAAATACGAAATGTTTTCGCATAAAAAGTGGTACATGCATTCATTGATAACTTCCGGGTATAGTTGATATTAAATGTGACTTTTTTTGAAAATGAGGAGTAGAAGGAGTAGAAAGAGTGATCTTGGTATGAGTTGTGATAAGGAAGGATTTAGAAACAAGATTAGTAGTGATCTGAAAAATGTTCACTGAGTGTACTTTGGTCTGTTAGCCATAACTTTTTCTCTAGTTATCCAAACAAGATGATTCTTGATTTGGATTAAACTAGAAACGTATGGCTACATTTCTTATGCAGACATCAAATTCCAATTCCATCTCTAAGAATCTCAAAAGTTGTCATGAAGTTAAGAATTTGGTGCAGTATATTGGTGTATGAATGGGAAATTCGTCTTCAAATTTTAGGGGCAAATTTGGGATTGATATAAATATATTTTAGCAATGTTGCCTTCTAGAAAGTTGTAGATCTTTTTTTTATCTTTCCAACGGTATATAGTGTGAAAATTTTGAACATCCGAGTCAGAAGTTATGATCCTTATAAGTGGTGATGTTCTGGAAGAAGAAATGAGACGAAAGCTCAAGCAAAAGTGAGACGCAAAAATGAGACGATAGAACTAAGACGAAAGGAAAGTGAGACGATGAAAAGTGAGATGATACAGAAGTCAGACGATAGAATTGGCCTTGAAAGTTGTAGATCTCGAAGTCCTCGTTCCAATAGTCCAAAACGAAGTCAATCCGACACCTGTACTGAGAGTTATGGCAATTGCGCCAAGGCATGTATAATATGAGTAAGGACATGAACATGTTGGATTCTTTGGCCATAACTTCTTTTCTAGACATCCAAATGATCTGATTCTTAAACCATTAGATTTGTAAGACATTGCTCTACATCTCTACCAAGAATAATATCTATATGAAATGTATGGAGAAAGATTGAGTGAAGAGAGTGTGACGGGTACAGTGAGTGTGTTTTTCAATAATATGAACTGGTGTTATCTTACTGAACATACTTCAGTATTTTGATGTTTTCTGGATCCGTAGAGGTCCAAATGAGATGATTTTTATTTTGTGGTAAACTAGATACATGGAGCCACAAATGGTATGAAGAAATTGAAACCTAATTAAGTCTTTAAGATGTTTAAATTCTAGATGGAAGTAGTGCATAGTATATTGTGTGGACAAGAGCAGTCCAAAAATGTTTGAAGTATATCTTTTCAATCACTAAACTAAATTGAATGATTTTGGTGGAATTAAAAACGTAAGACAATAGGGGAGATTCTTCTAGAAGAAATGTTATGTTAGAATATTTAAGGGTACTGTTGGCAAGACACTTAAGTTTAAAAGAACATAAGCCTATAAGGAAGGGTAAAATGGACTTTTTGGGCTCATTAAGGGCATAATTGGAAAAAGAAGTCTTGTCTTGCTTATAAATAAAGGGAAAAACGTGAATGAGAAGATTAGAGAGAAGCAAAATGCATGGATGAGAAAAGAGATAAGAGAGAGAAAACATGAAAAAGAATGAGAGGGAGAGAAAAGAGAAAACAAGCTAGGGTTTTAATTTCTTTAGTCTTCAAGGGAGATTTTGAAGCTGTTTAAGAAGAGAAAAAGGAAGAGGAAGAAAAGAGCTCCCATTTGAGCTAAAGATCTCTTCATTTGGTGAAGAATCAAGGTAAGATCTTTTTGACTCTTTTGGATTTTTGGAAGGATTTTAGTTTATGGAGTATAGAAAATATTTGGGTTTAAATATGCTAGAATCAATTTTTGTGACTTTGTATTGTGGATCTTTAAGTAGATTCCTATTGAATGAGATTTAGTTTGTTTTAGGAAACCAGGAGATAAGTGTGTACATATGTTTGAAGTGCTAAACCATGAATGGGACTTGGATATTATGAGATCACATGAGATTAGAAAAGAGATAACGAGAAATTGAGTTATGATATAGGGTAACCAAGTGTTCTTGAGATGTGAGCTTATGAAAAGGGTAAAGATTGAAAGGAGCATTCAGATTGATCATGTACAAATGAAGTGTAAATCTAATTTCAATTGGACATATATGTATTATGAAATGGGAATGAGCAAAAAAATGTGTTATAGAATATAGACCCGGGATTGTCATTGAGCATGCATTGAACATAGTTCATTTATACAATTACGGATAAATAAATGCTTATACGTGTGCAATTATTGATGAGTGTGAAATAGGTGTTTTGCATAAATGAGTTGTGCAGGTCAAGTGTCCGCATATAGGCATTCCATAATTGGTAAGCAAATGCAATTTTGGGGCATACTGTGAGTAGACCGAGATGGTCTCACCTCATTGTTGCTTTATTTGAATTTTGTACACATTGATTTCTGCATGATGAATGTGTATATGAATGTCATTGATTGTGTTTGGATTCCAGACCAAAGGTCCGATAATTGTGATTATTTATCTAAATTATTGAAGTGCTCATTGTATGTGAATATGATAAACTAAGTGTTTTCGGAATGTGCATTGCATGCAATATGATAAGTGAATGCTCAACTATATGTTGAATGCTAGACTACGGTACGATGATAAGTGAATGTGATCAAATAAGTGCATGCAATATAAGTGATACATTCCATCTCATGAATGCATAAAATATAAAGGAGTTGTGATTTGAGTCGCCTATATGAAGTGCTTCCACGTAGAGCTTTACTCCGTGAACTCTGATTCTGCACGTAGAGCTATGCTCCGTGAACTCTGTTCTGACTGCGCCTTATGGGCCAGTATTCTGTTCTGACTGAGCCCTATGAGCCAGTACTCTGCATATGTGAGAGGCACTCAGTCACAACAATAAGAACGAATGTAAATCCCATCTAAATGGCATATGCATAATATAAATGTTTAAGTGACTGAATGTGAAATTGGAATTCTGTATGATGTATGATATATATGTTATGTGATTGGGTGAGACATCATTGATGGTCACTTATTGATTTCGCAAAACTCACCCAAAATTTGCAACTATGTTTCAGGATAAGAAGAATACCCTGTTAGGCCAACAGGAGTATACCTACAGCATGCAAGTGAAGGATAGAGGTCTACATTGTATTTATCTATTTTTGTATTGAATTGTAAATTTCGTAAACTTCTGTATAAATTTGTATATTTTAAATGACTCAAGTGTTTTGAATATTGTGTTATGATTTAAAAAAAAGGTATACCTATTTCTGACTGACTGAGTGTTTAGCACGCCACCCTGGCGGGGCACGGACTCGAATATCACCATCGATGTCGGGTTTGGGTCATTACGGCAGTGGGGTGCTACAGAAATATTTTTCACCAAATATGCAAAAGCAAACACTCAGTCATATGAACATTTAACTGCTAACTATTATGATGCATGTTTCATTCTACATATTTTGAAAGAGTCATATGAAACTTACTTGTTTAAAACTACAAACTCTTCAAAATCACATGAACCCTAACTTTCCATGATACACGATCAGCAACAGTAAAAGGTACACGGTTAGGTCTTTTAGTGATAGTGAAGAGATAACAAAATGAAAGTAGCAAGAAGGGTGAGAACAAAGCTTACTTTGAGAGGTCAAGAAAATGTGTATTGTAGATGAAGAAGATGAAGTATGAAAGAAGAGAAATAAACAAGAGGTGAAAAATAAATGGATACAGTGAAAGACAAATAAAAGTGAAGATGGTCTATCACTTTGGGAGAGTTTCGTGGGTTATAGAATATGGTGTGCCAAGTGACATTCTTCCCTTGCCATTTGTCATTTTCCTAAAGTCTCTCCTTAGTCTTTTATTTAGGTAGTCCATTTGTCTCCAAATTCTACTCCGATTGTCTCCTAATTTTCAGTATCATATTATCAAAAAAATTCTAATACTATTAGGCAATTATTTCAACTGCCATTTGACACTTATTTCTACTACCATAAATCAATTGTCTTGCCACTTAGCATTTTTCCTTGTCCAAAAATACTAATAATTTCAAAATTTTCCTAAATTTCACCAAAAACTCTAAATCAATAATGATACTCTCAAAAATAATTTTCAATATAAATAATCCACAATTCTCGATATAATCACATTTGTAAATCAATTATATCTTAAAAATGTCAATGAATGCTTATACAGTCATTTTAATGTGTGCAATGAGTAATAATAACATATATGTATATGCTATATCATGCATAAGCATGAAATGCCCTTTCTAACTTCTCAATAAGCTCTCATATACACTATTCTAAGGTTCTAACCCTTAACATGGGATAACGGGATGTTACATATATGGTTTAAAATGCAAAGTTCACTTTCTTTTATGATTATAACAATTTTGAAATACATATTCACAAATTGAACATAGGGCAATAATTTGATTTTGACTTGTGCCTAAAGTGGAGATGAGCTTTGACTTATCAAGACTTTCATTAGATTTAGATTAGGGTTTTATGCTGAATTTGATCTTGACCTTAAATTATATCTGTTGTGTTTTAAACTTATGGGCTTTGGCTTTGCCTAGTATTAGGTTCTACTCTAAACTTACCATGACTATATAAACCATAAATGTTAACTGTAAGTAGATATCAAATTTATGTGGATTTTGCAACTTAGAGTAGTTTCAAGATGGTAATATGGATTGAATTCCAAGCAGTTTTATAGTTGTTGTACCATACCAATCGACAAATGGTATGCTAAATATTAATTTTATACTGTCTAAAAATAATATGATAAATATTTGTTTTGTGCTAAAATTTGATCAACATTGAGTTTTCCGACTGATGATTTATTGGATTTGTTGAATTTGTGATTACTTACCAAATTTTCTCGAATACAAGATATTATTGATGGTTATGGGCTTTCTAGAAATTTCTTGATGCAAGATATTATTGGTAGTTGATGTGCCTGTTGGAAATTCCTTGAACATACATAATTGTGGCAATATTTACTAAAAGCATATATATCTCGATGGGAGCATCTGTTTGTTGGAAACATATATATGTGGGATAAACAACTAAATCAATTTTATTAAAGCTTTATCATTAACCCCTAAAATTTGTAAGAGAATAGTAGAGTAGATGAAACTTGTTAGAGTTGAAAGCTAGCAATACAGTGTTATAGTGCTCCAAGACCCTGTCAAACTTACCTAGAATCCATTAAATCAAACGTGATCTCACTTTTTATATTGTTAAAGGAAATGACTACATAGATGGCAGGTCATTAAATATTTTTATGTTAATTAGTGAATAGCTGATTTCACTACAAGAAAAATTAGGTTTAGTGACTAAAGTTGCTGACAGATTGTAAATAGATCAACAAGGTTTTGCTTTATGGGAATCTTTACCACTTTCACCTCACCACGTTGTATTATCTCCCTTATGGGATGATTCTTTCTCTCATTATGTTTGGCAGCTTTGTGGTTATGAGGTTCTTTATAATTAGCCAATGGCCCACTATTATCACAATAAAGTGTAATGGCCTTTTCTGCATCAGGAACTACCTCCAAATCATTTAGGAACTTACGGAGCTAGACTACTTCTTTTGCTACTTCACAATCAGTAACATACTCAGCTTCCATAGTCGAATCAGCAACACAAGATTGCTTAATACTCCTCCAGACTATGACTCCACCTCCTAAAACAAATATAGAACCAGAAGTTGATTTCCTTGAACCAACATATGATTGGAAATCAGAATCAGTATATCTTGTCGGAATAAGGTTACTTTCAGAGTAAACAGGCATTAAGTTCTTCATCTAACGAAGATACTTCAGTATGTACTTAACCACAATCCAATTCCCCATTCCTGGATTGGACTGGAATCTACTTACCAGTCCCACTGCATAACCGATATCTGGTTTAGTGCAAAGCATAGCATACATTAAACTTCCTACTGCCGTGCATGCGTTTGACCTCCTCGTAGGTCTTAGGTGCTTCCTCCTTTGAAAGTTTCATTCCACTTCTAGTAGGAGTGAAACCCCTCCTGGAATCTTGCATGGTAAACTTCTTGAGCATGTTCTCAATGTAGGTTAATTGAGACAAGGACATCTGTTTGTTCTTATGATCCCCTATATGCTTGATCACTAGAACATAGTTAGCCTCTCCTAAATCCTTCATTGAGAACTGTTCGTTTTGCCATCCATTGACCATAGATAACATTTCTACATCATTCCTAATTAGCAAAATGTCATCGACATACAGAATTAAGAAAAGCAATCTTGACGTCCATTTGGCATATTTCATAATTGCAATAGGCTGCTATGACCAAAAGAATTATGATGGACTTAAGCATGGCAACTGGAGAAAAAGTCTCCTCATAGTCTATACCCTTTTTTTGAATATAGCCTTTAGCTACCAATCTAGCTTTAAAAGTCTCTACCTTTCTATCTGATCCTCTTTTCCTTTTGTATATCCATTTACACCTTATGGCTTTACATCTGGTGGTGGATCTACAAGGATCTAGACTTCATTGGTGTACATGGAATCTATTTCTGATTCCATGACCTTGAGCCATTTTTCTACATCAACATCATTAATAGCCTGTGTATAAGTAATGGGATCCGTTTCTTCTCGGTCCGAGATGACAATTATAACTTCTCTTAGACTTAGATACCTGTCTAGTTGTCTCACAATGCTCCTATAACGTCTAGCCACTACTTGATGTTCAGGTTACTCTTTTGATTCAACTATTGAATCCATTTCAACATCTTGTTCTGTTATATCCAAATCAACACTTGATTTGGATGAAATAGCTAACTCCTTTAGTACCACTTCACTTCTTCCATTGTAATTTCTCATAAATTCTTCCTCCAAGAAGGTATCATTCCTAGACATAAATACCTTCTTGTCCTGAAGACTATAAAAATAGTACCCTCATGTACCTATAGGATATCCTAAAAACAAACATACTTCTGAACTTAGTTCCATCTTTGTGGATTCAAGCCTTAGAACATAGGCTAGGAAGCCCCAAGTCCTTAAGTGCCACAATGAAGGCACTCGGGCAGTCCATAACTCCCTAGGTGTTTTGGGCATTAATTTAGATGGAGGAAAGTTAAGAAGATAGGTTGTCGTTTATATGGCATATCCCTATAACGATTCTAGAAGACAACAAAGTATGAAATATAAATGGAGGTTACCAAAAATAAGAAAGAAGAAAGGAACGAATTAGATTCGAAATAATGATACCGAAACAATTTAGTTAAGAGTTAATTAACCTATGATTGAATGTTGGGCTTACACTAATTAATTGTTAATTAGAAGCCCAAATGATCATTTAATATTGGGCTGGACTTTGGTTTGATTTGATTAATTAGATTAATCTTTAAAAGGAGGGCAAATTTTGGTTTTATACCTAAATATGTACCTGCACATTTAGCATTGAATTGCTAAATTTAAGATGGGTTTGTATCATGCTTTTGTTGGAGTTATGTAAATATAGTGCCCTAGAAAGCAAGTGTATTTACATGTAACCTTAATCTTCTTCAATTATAGTTTTGTAATGGAAATATTTATTATTAATAAAATAAAAGAGTTTGATTTTAATGAGCATTATATATCTAGTCATAAGGTACCGAGATTCTTATGCAAGTAATATACATATACATAGAGATGTATAGGAAACATGTATATTATAAAAGTCTAAATTAATGGATTCACAGTTGAATAATCAAGTTGGTCACTTGATTATGGTTTAGACTATAGTGTTGATTTATCTCCATGTGCGTAAAGGAGTTTACTACAAGGGAATGATGAGTTTCATATCAAGATAGTAGTTGACTATCGATAATGGCATTATTAAATGAATCTAGAATCAAGTATTTTTTCAAGAATAAAGTGGGTGGTTACTTTAATCTGAAAACATACAATTTAAGCATTCGCTTATTATGAACCACAATCTTGATGAGTGGTAAACTCGTATATGTTTCATTATAATTCTTGATATGATCAGAATGGATTTTTACACAGTATTAATCCAGTGTCTGCATGTTGGAATTTGATGGGTGTCGAATCCACCAAAAATAATTCCCAAACACCAGATAAATATAAATTGCGCACAATGGTAAATGGGGTCGATCCACAGAGAATGGAATAAATTGATTCTATTCAAATGCCAAAGAACAAATGAAATTAATTAAAAGGGGGTTTTGGAGTTTTCTACTAAAACTACTAAATAAACTAATCACTAACAAATTATTAACTCAATTAATATTAAATAAAATAATAACTATGATTCAACTAGCAAAGAACTCAAATAAAATTGATTAACTCAAATAACGACAACTTAGCCAGGAAATTCCTAATTATCATGCATAGACTGCGATCATCTACTCAAATATTTTCTTTGGTTCAATAATAGGTTAGCTATGGTTACCAACTACCTCTGGCTCCCTCGCTTCTTCTTAATTGACAACTTAGCCAGGAAATTCCTAATTATCATGCATAGACTGTGATCATCGACTCAAATATTTTCTTTGGTTCAATAACAGGTTAGCTATGGTTACCAACTACCTCTGGCTTCCTCGCTTCTTCTTAATTTTAAACAATCAAAGAAACTCCTTTAAACTGTTCCCTAATTAACAAATAACCCCTTCAAGACTCTCTCCTAGATTCAATTAATTAACAGCATTAAACTCTAAAGAAACACCAACCCTAACTGACTACGCACTGACTCATGCTTCATCTAGTTAGATCGCAAGCTTCTTAACACGAAATCAGACAAGTATTATGTCCTAGTGCCAATTTCTACAAACACTAATCACCCAATTAACACCCCCAAGTAAATCAGTTGGCGATATGCAAATTAACTAACTCTCCAATCGGGCCCCAATCGCAGAATCAGTTAATAAACAATGACAGTAAAACGGAAACAGTACGAATATTATAAACTAAATAATCAGAAAAATAGGTCTCATGAGTCAAAGCATAACAATAGGAATTCTCCGACTAAAACAATTTAGCTACTCATAACGTAATTAAACAAAACAAGATTCTTGATTAACATAGTTTAAATAACAAGGAAGAGAAGAAAAACTAGACGACAGAATTATTCAATGAGATCCTTGAGAGCTGCTATCATTTTCTCCCTTTTGCTCCACTCCCGTACGGCTGTTAATTCCTTGTTTTGTTCTAATTGCGACTGCCCCTCCAGATCTCCTTCTTATTAGAGCCACCTAGGTTTTTGTATGAAGTGCGCCCTCAATCTTTGACACTTCCGTTGGGCCTCACTTGACTTTGTCATAAACATGTTCAACTATACGTGTAAGTTGACTTGTCGTGGAGTGTAAGTCGACTTACGGCAATGTTTTTCGTAAAACTTCATCTTCGCTCTTCGATAAGTCAACTTGTGCATTGTAAGTTGACTTGTAACAACGCTTTTCATAAAAACTTCATCTCCGCTCTTCGATAAGTCGACTTGTGCATTGTAAGTCGACTTGTGTGATTATTAAGCTGTCAGGTTTGAAAATGTAAGTCGACTTGTCGTGGTGTGTAAGTCGACTTATGTGTGCTTCAACGTTTCCAAAACCCTTAGCCCACTGTTGCCTAAATTAGTTGTTGTTTTCCTCTTAATTTCCCACAACATGTGAATATTATAATTCCCTACAAGGAAATGTTAAATCAAACTAAGTCCCAATAATTAAATCAATAAGAGGAATAAAAAGGAATAATTATAACATAAATATTAGACAAATATGCACTTATCAAATCTCCCCACACTTAGATGATGCTTGTCCTCAAGCATAAAAGAG
>JANZXV010353593.1:0-11387 GCA_027576455.1 Erythroxylum roigii
AAGAAATACTAAGATATAATACTTATATCCTTATAATTTTTTTCAAAGTCATGCCCTTATAAGCAATTTTATACATAAACAACTAATTTTACCAAACATTTTTAATAAACAATTGATATTATCCACTGGTCAAATCAATTGATATAGTTAGCTATTAGCTAACTGTTGATAGAATCAACAATCAACTAATACAATTAGTTGATTGCTAAACATGGTCATTGTCTAACTGACAAGAGCGAAGTTCTTTAACAAAAAAAAGTTAACCGATACTAGTACAAAATTTAATTTTGGTGTGATATGTTATTAGCGCTACCAATATTGATTACTATTTTGATAATTTTTTAATTTATAAAATAGTCTTTAAAATTTTTAAAACTACATAATACATGACTGTGAGCCTCTTTGGACTGGCCACCGCGGCGTTGGCGTAGGCTTCGATGATGGTAGTGTAGGCCACAACGTCGGGCATATGACCCTTGTCCTTGATTTGAGAGAAAAGATGGAGGGCTTCATGGGTGCGTCCGTCTTTAGACAAAGCGTCGAACATCTTGATTGCATGGTTGATGAGGCCACCATCGGAGCGCATTTTGTGGAAGATGAGTTGGAGGTCTTTGGGGTCGTCGGGATCTTAGATAGTGGGCTTCTTGTTAAAAGGGTCATAAGGGGGTGGTAGTTTTGCAGTGTCGATTTCGTTTCAAAGTTTAACTTTTTTCTTTATTTTGCTTTCTCTGTTATGCTATGTTTTCACCAGGTTTAGGGGTAGAGTCTACACAGTGAACAAGACAGGGGTTTCTGTTAGAGACCTACACAGTGAACAAGACAGAGCACCGTTAAGATCTGGTTTCCGTTAGCTACCTGACAATAAAGTTTTCAACTTTTCTTTATTTTGCTTTCTCTGTTATGCTCTGTTTTCACCAAGTTTAGGGGTAGAGTAAACATAGTAAACAAGACAAGAGTTTCTGGTAGAGACCTACACAGTGAACAAGATAGAACACCGTTAAGATCTGGTCTCTAGGTCAGCAAGAGCTACCACCGACAAAACTATATATGACTCAACTGTTAAGGTATGCTTTGTTTCGTATGTGGGATCTATAGTGGTAATGTCACAAGAAAACAAAAAAAACGTTCTTGAAGTTCCCGGTAACAAAAAAGGTACAATCTTTCTTGTGACTTGTATTCTAATACCATCTTTGTTGTTAAGTGTATTGTTCTCTTTGCTATCCCTTTTTCTTTGTCGTGTGTTACTAGTTGCTCTGTTTCTCTTGGATATCGTCTCCATCATTGTCGTTGCTCTGTGTCACCATTGTCTTGTTTCCTCCCATGGTTGCTTCTGCGTCTGACACTATTTTTCTTCTCGTTGAGACTTGAGTGCCACCTCTCCAGCTCTTCTGTTTTGTGCACAATTTGTATCAAAGTCAGGGATGATGAATGACGATGGTGATGATGAATGACGATGGTGATGTTTGTCTGTTGACTGCATGTCTATTGGTTTTAGCATTAGTAACCTTTGCGCCTCCGACGATGATACGAGCTCTGAAGATGTTATCGACGTTGCTGGCGCTGGAGTATAAGTTTCCTGTGCTTCAAGACAATGGCAAAAGGGGTGCAGATGATGATGCGAGACGTAAACTCGCTGGCATCTACTGACAACTCTGTTGTCTCGAGCATCCTGACAAGCCTGGAAAGACATCTGCTAGGAGTCACGTTACTTACCTGACATTTCCTGTTTTCTGCAATCTTTATTATCAGTATTGTTACTATTATTATTATTATTATTAGTATTATTATCTATATTTTATTATTTATTATTTATTTATTCTTCTTCTTCTTCTTCTTATTTTATTTTAGTATTTTCTTTATTAATTATTATATTAATTATATACATTTATTTACTCTTTCAACCTGTATCAATATTATTCTTGTCGTATTTGCATGTGGGTCTACTAGAATCAGTCTCTCTACAATGTAAGGGTAAGGCTGGATACTATCAGACCCTCCCAGATTCTGCTTCATTACGGAACCTCAGAGTATGATAATGACGACGACATAATAGTTCTTCACAATTCACATTTTACGAGTCATCCACGATGACATCTACAAGCCTCCAACGTTACACACATTCACAATCAGTGATCCACAGTTCCGCACATAGCAAAACGCAACCTTACCTCGTAACACTGTAACGTGTGTTAAATTACTTCGTAAAAAGATAAACCTCTTCCTTTTTTTCTTTTTACAATTATCCCTTTTCTACTATGCGTTTGTGTTTTTTTTCCTTTATTTGGCTTTCTGGTTTAAATGCCAACCTGAGAGAAGCAATAAGTGTGTGAAAGTCTTTTCTTGATTTTTTTGCTAGGATATTTCAGTGTTAATTGTGTTCTCTATTTTCTAATATACATGTTATTTCTAAGAATGTATACATTTTCATTTCAGTGACGTATAAGATTCAATTTTTATCTGAATCCACTATTTGTATATTGCTGGACACAGAGTTGAGACAAAACGCATCCTTTTGCGATCTCTGTTTAGTTTTATAAGTTTCAGCATCGTGGAAAGTGAACAAAGCACATAGAAAAGATATGAGGCTTCGGATCTTACGGGGAGGTTGTTGGGTATAGGGGAGTTGTGGTGGGTGGCAGGGCTCTGCAGCAGTTATAGGGAGGTTGTTGGTAGCGATGACTGCAGGCGGAGGCTGCGAGCGACTTCTCGTATACGTGATTGCTTCTACCTAAAGCTGCCTGCTGCATTTCAATTTATACCTAGGTTTATTTATTTTCTTTTTTGCACTTAGGTTCTGGATTATTTGAATTTCACAGTATCGATAGCTATTTTACCGGTATTTTAAATACCAATCGATACAAAATATGAGAATTTCGTATTACAAAATCTAAACTTTGCAATCGTATTAGTAAAAAGTAAATACTAATATTTATATAAATTTTAATTTTAAAATTTTAGCAAAGGTATTAGTTTTTAATATTTATATAAAATTTTTTAAAAATAAAATATAATAAATTATATCATAGAAAAAACTATTACATGTTCCTAAATAAGGATTATACAATTAGAGTCAAGTGAGGCTATGCTAAACAGGTTGAACATCAAAATACAAAAATTTACATCAAAATAACTAAATTGCTCTAACTTCTTGGCTAACTGTGCATTGCTTCTCATTGGCAATCATAACCGCTCTAATCATGTTGGCAATTTGCTCGGCAAGTTGATATTTATGTTGTTTCTCATTCTTATATTGTCGGGGCTCGTTTCCGGAGCCCAACTATTCGTAATCAAAAGAGCGGGTTTTTTATAGGGTTATTTCAATGAACCATCACTTCCTTTCTATCAATCTTTTTGAATTCAATACCAAAGGCTATTAATTTTTGTGGAAAGGTAGAACAATGTGTTAGGAATCCATTGCTTCAAGAATCACTTCATTTGGAGGTCAGATGATGAAGTTATAGATAAAAGAATCCAACATGTTTATGTCCCAAGTTATTTTGTACCTGTCTTGGCGCAATTGCTATATCAAACAAATAAATCGATAATAATTGAAAAAATTTCGGGGTCCAACATATATAGTCTCTTATTCCTTTCTCTCCAAATGGAATAAATTACTATATGAAATTAAGTCTTAATGTGAATGCTATTCCTTTGACCTGCTTTGGTGTACCTAATGATTGTATTTAACATCTTATACCATACAAAGTTGAAGCTTGAAAGTTGGAGCATATTCAAAATTCGACTCTACACTGACTTGCTGTAGCTACATTCAAAGAAAAAAATGATCCATATTTTCATTCAATTGTTTGGATAGTACACATATACGATTAAACCTACTAAACCACCTATCTTTAGTTCTTAGTCTCTTCTTTATCACTAGCCATGAGAATACCACAACTTTGGGACTCAAAACTTGCTTCCAGATTACATCAGCCCACGGGACTAACTCTAGTTGCTACATTAAATTTTATTTAATATTAAATTAATTATCTATAATTTTATTATATATAATAAATTTTAATTAAAACTAACAACTCTAATTTAAGTAAAATATTGTAACTTAATTTTAACTCAGTAAACTCTAATCCATAAATAGCCTAAGCATCTGAAATTTTCTCAACTCTCTCATCGATGGTTTTTAGTTTACTTGGTTTTGTTCTTCTTCTTCTCTTCTTTTCACACTCTCTGTATCCCTTGTTTTCTTTTTCATCCGTCTCATTTTTTTCATCACTTATGCTCTTTTTATAGATAAAAGCATCATGTAAATGAAAATGATTCAATCTAATGAGAAATAAAAATGATCAAGAAGAATTAGCAATAGAATTTAGGAACATTTTTTGAGCAAAATCCAATCGAGAGGACTCTCTTCATTTTTTTGTCGTCATTTTCTCATGTTCTTTATTCATTCCCTTTTTATGCTACATGCTCTCTCTCTCTCTATCTTAAACTATGTTTTTCTCTGATATAAAGTAAAGATCATGTGAGTTGGAAGGAAAAAAAACAACAAATGAGCACATAAAGAGAGAATAAAAAGAACGGAGTGAGCAGAGAGGACAATGAAACAAAGAAAAGAGAAGCACAAACAGAGAGAGGATAAAAATTGAGGAAGGGAGGACCATAAGCTGGGTCCATTACGTTAGATGTTGTTTTGAACCCAGGAATGGCAATGGGTCAGGCTGAGCCCCAGCCTGTCTAGGTCCGAGCCCTCAAACCTAAGTCTGATCGGGTTAGAGGTGGCTTGACCCAAATCTATGCCCAACTCAGCCCGACTAGAACTTTTTAAATTAAAATAAAAATGACATCATTTTCAACAAAATGGCATTGTTTTCAACAAAATGACGTCATTTTGCTTATAAAGATCTACCTAACCTGAGGCTTGATTTGTCAAAAAAAAAACAAAGTTTGAGGCCCAGTTAACCCTAGCCTGACTTGTTGACTTCGAGCTAGACTAGGCTACCCATATGACATCCCTTTGAAAACAACTTGTTTTGTTACTCATTCACTCATCTATTTAAATTTTTTGGGCTATCTTTTAGATTATTAAATTGATCATGGTTGCGAGACTAGGCAAAAAGGGATGAGAGAGAAAACTAGAGGGAGAAATTATTGATAAGTTAGATTATTTTGATTAAATTAGGTTCATTAGTTTCAATTAAAATTTATTTTTATAATTGAGAGAGTGTTACGGGATTGTATCGCGATGTGATTGTGGTAGAAAACATTTCATGGAATAGATTAGAAACAAGTGTTGTTGGTTGCCAATTTGGTCATTAACTTCCTAAAACTTCCATTAATGCATGATATTCATGGTCATTAACCTCCCTTAACTTCCAATAATGCATGTTATTAATGACCATTAACTTCCCATAACTCTCCATTAGTGATGGGGGTTATGGAAGGCCAAATGGTGCAGCAAATAGAGATGATTTTCGTGCATTTTGTGTAAGACAAAAGTTAGAAAGAAAGGTTCTATCTTACACACACACTCTTTTTCTCTCTAACTCTCACAAAAGTTCTTGCCTTTGCTAGCACAAAGAAAAAATTCTAGCCATCTCCTCTAGCCATCTCCTGCTGAGGTTTCATCCTTATATCTTCATGTGGACTCTCATTAGAGATGTTCTATGTTTATTGTTGTGGTTTACAACAACCCAACATGGAGAGGATTAAAGAATGAAGGAGATCGTTGGAAAGGTATGTAAACATCTTACATTTCATGTTTTTGTTTTCTATATCTATATGCATGAGTAGATCTAGTTTTTGAGGTTATGTTTTATTTTCTGATGCATATATTTGATATATATTATGTATGAGATGCATGATCGGAACCTTACAGTGGTATCAGAGCCATCTTATGCCTTGTTAGATGTAGAATACATGACATGTGAAAACTGTTTTCATGGTTGTAACGGCTTAGGATCCTGTAATGTTTTGTTCGAAATTAATTATAGAAAAATGGTTTTCACATTTTACTTTCACCAATCTATTCATAAGATGATTGTGAATGATTCAGTGTGATTGAAAATATTTTTAATGTGATTTCGAATTTACAAGAATATGCATGAAATCTGTCTTTTTGCTGGGCATATGATGTCTATTGGCTAAACTGATGAGGTTACACATGATTTTCGTAGAATTTGATTCTGAAAAAATTATGTGAACATATTTGGGATGTTTTTATGCCTCTGTAATTTTTTTTGAATTATTTAAAATTTTTAAACAATTTGTTTTCCAGAAATGGTAGGACCTATGTTGTTTGATGTTTTTGTTTGTTTATACTTTGGTTCCAGAACCTTAAAATTTTTATGTGATAAAAATGTGTTAATTTGATTTTTGATGCATGCATAGATGATTTTACTCGAAATTTGATTTCCAAAAAAAAATTTAGAAGTCATATTTGTCGTTTTTGATGTCTTATCGGTGTTTCGGTAGTCATAATAATTTTTGGGTGATTCCTAAATTATTTTGATCATCATGAAATGACCTAGAGATGCTTGGAATGATGATTTGGAAATTTTGAGAAATTATAGAAATTAATTTTAAATTAATTTTAGTAGAGCAACATATTTTCTAGTAAGACTAGAAAAATTAGCATGTATGACAAAATTGAAGTTGTTTAATTTTGGAAATCAAAAAATTATTTTAAGGTAAATTAATTATAAATGAATTTCTAGAATTAGACATTCATGTTAATTAGATTAATATTAGTTCCAAATGAAATAACATACAATAGTAATTTTAGCCAAGTTAGTAAATGGAAGATGGTAAGTCTAAGTGTTAAATTGGGCCTAGATCCAAGTGTTGGATTGGGCCTTTCATGTTAGGATCCATAAGATATCATAACCAAAATGATGTGCTTACATATATGCATTGGAGAATGCATGGTTAAGAGAATGTGTGGGCTTGCATGATGGATGGTTATGGGCTTAGGCTTAATTTGATTGGGTAGTCCATATCATGTCATGTAGTTTATATATATATATTCATATCATGTCATGTAGTTATAGTAACTATATGTATATATATATATATATATACACACACACACACACACATGTAGTTAAGTTATACGTATAATACCATCTTAGTTAGATGAGACCTTAGTCAAACCCCTCACTTAGAATATTAAAACTAATGTCTTCCTTTAATATGGCGAGAACCAGAGTCCTTTTAAAATTAGGGTTGTTGAGCAAAACCAACGCTTTACACGTATATGTTAGAACCATAGAAATAGGATTTTCGGATTAATGGGTAGGTTTTAACTAGAAGCATTAGTTTGTTGGGCAAACCCAAGATCAATGTGGATAGAGGTGAAGTTGGGTAGTGTACATTAGATGTAAATGTGTCAAGAGTTGATAACCCAATGAGTGTGCACACATTAATAATTGATAGCACTAGGTTCGATAGTTGCATTGGTATGATCGATACCTACTGATTGAACTAAGGTGGCTTGTTCGGCAAACCCAAGGTCATTCTTAGGGATATTGGATATCGACCCACTAGGAAAATTTCTCTACGAGTGCTATCGGATTTATATTGAGGGTTATGAATTCGTGAAAAATAGTGGGAGCCATAATGCATATTATTAAAGTCCTTATAGACATACATTTAAGTACACTCTAATTTTTCTCTCTTTGATGATAAGTTGCTATTTCCTGAGTTAAGACCATGAGTACTAGTGTGAAGCTAAGATCATTGATGGAAGCTAATAAGTTGACTGTACCAAACTTCCTTGATTGGCTCAAGAACTTGAGAATAGTTCTCAAGTCCGAGAAGCTTAGTTATGTCTTGTAAGAATCACTTCTCGATCTCCCTTTTGTTAATGCCTATGATGATGATCAAAGGGCATATAGGAAGCATCTCGATTGCGAGATGGCTAGTCGTATTATGCTAGCCATTATATCACTGGATCTGCAAAAGCAGCACGAGGCTATAGATGCTCTTACCATAGTCTATCATCTAAAGGAGCTCCTTGATGAGCAAGCAAGGTTTGAAAGGTTCGAGACTTCGCAATTGCTCTTCTGCTCCAAGATGGTTGAGTGGACATCTCCAGTATAATATGCACCAAAGATAAATGGCTAAATTGAGCGGTTGGCCTCCTTGGGTTTTGTTTTGAATCATGAATTAAGTATTGACTTAATTATGACGGGTTTAACCAATAGTTACTCACAATTTGTATTCAACTATCGGATGAACAATATATCCAACACAATTCCTGAGCTGGTCAACATGCTTAAGGCAGTTGATCCATCTGTCTGCAAGGATAAGGTTATGATGCTGGTAGACTCTTCTGGTTTGAAGAAAAAGATCCAAAAGAAGAAGAAGTCTGCAGGGCTTAAGGGAGGTGTCAAGAAAGCAAAGAAGATTGCCTCGAAGGGAACTTGCTTCCACAGTGGTAAGGATGGCCACTAGAAGAGAAACTTTAAGGCCTATCTAGAGTCCTTGAAGTAGAAGAAGGTATCTGATGACTTTTAGACCTAATACATATTGATGCATATGGTTCGATGTCTATACATACCAAAGATGGTTTCGTATAGTTCATTACCTTTATCGATGATCATTCTCGATACGAGTATATGTATCTTATTAAATATAAGTCTGAAGCCTTTGAAAGGTTTAAAGAATTCAGAAATGAAGTTGAGAAACAACTTGGGAGAAGTACTAAATTACTTCGATCAGATTGAGGTGGTGAATACTTAAGCCAAGAGTTTTTGGATTATTTTAAGGATAATGAAATATTGTCCTAGTGGACTCCACCTTACACGCTACAACACAATGGTGTGGCTGAGAGGAGAAACCAAACCTTGTTAAATATGGTGAGATTTGTTAGACATGGTGAGATCTGTGATGGGTTTAGTAGATTCACCATAATCCTTTTGGGGGTATGCACTAGAAACTTCTGTTTATGTATTAAATAGAGTCCCATCCAAGTTAGTTGATGTTGCTCTATATGAGATGTGGACTAATAAGAAACCCTATCTTTCTCATATGAAAGTTCTACTTATGTGAAGCGGATTCAGTCAGATAAGCTTGAAGCTAAATCTGACAAGTGTCTGTTTGTAGGATATCCTAAGGAAACTATAGGATATCAGTTCTACCATGTTTCGGAACAAAAGGTTTTTGTTTCAAAATATGTTGTCTTTTTAGAAAAAGAGTTTCTTATTAAAGAAGACAGTGGGAGCAAAATTGAACTTGTGGAAGTTTAACATGTTCAAATAGACGTAGATCAACTACTTGGACCTGAATCTATTGTTCATGAAGATGAAACAATAGTTCAATATTCTGACACACAAGAAGTTCGTAGGTCAGGTAGGATACGTCATATTCATGAGAGATACGAATTTCTCATAAGTGAACATAATGATATATTGCTTATAGATGACAATGAGCCTACTACCTATAAAGTGGTTCTGAAGAGTTCAAAATTTGACAAATGGCTTTAAGCTATAAAATCTGAAATGGATTCCATGTATGAAAACCAAGTATGGACTTTGGTTGACTCACCCAAAGGGATAAAACCCATAGCGTGCAAATGGGTTTTTAAGAAGAAAACTGGCATAGAGGGTAATGTAGTTACTTATAAAGCTAGGTTTGTAGCTAAAGGTTATCGTCAAAGGCAAGGTGTTGACTATGAAGAAACATTTAGCCCAGTAGCTATGCTTAAATCCATTAGGATACTCCTAGCCATTGTCGCTTATTATGATTATGAGATATGGCGAATGGATATGAAGATGACTTTCCATAATGGAAATCTAACCGAGGATGTGTATATGTCACAATCTGATGGTTTCATATCTATGAATGGAGAAAAGGTATGCAAGCTTCAGAAATCTATTTATGGATTGAAGCAAGCATCCAGAAGTTAGAATATCCGATTTGATGAGACAATCAAACAGTTTGGTTTCTCATAAAATCTGGATGAGTAGTGTGTGTAGAACAAGGTTAATGGGATTGCAATCATGTTCTTTGTACTGTATGTAGATGACATATTGCTAATAGGAAATGATGTCTCAGCTTTGCAATCAGTCAAAATTTAGTTAGCTAAGAACTTCTCTATGAAAGATCTTGGACAAGCAACTTATATTTTGGGGATACGGATCTATAGAGATTGGTAACTGCTGTCGTCTGCAACCAAATATAAAAAGAAACTCAACTTTCTGCAATACAAATTAATGTAGTAATAGAAAGTAGGGATTGTTCTTACGAGGAATTCAGACGTTAGTAGTTACGCAATAAAAGGGGGGTTTAAATTGTGAATTAAACATAATTTAATTGGAATACGAAGTTGAAAAACAACTAATAACAAAATAATGAAAATCTAACAATCAATAGAAACAAATCTTGGTTTCTGGTCTCCTTTGTTATCGAACTTGCGTTGATCATCAACACTAAAGATAACTAATTTATTAGTTAAGCATTTGTCGTGGTAAATTTCTTTACCTATTTTCTCTTATGTTTGGTTAACCAAAACATGCATTTGAATTAACTCTTATTAATCAAAACCTGGATATGATCTCAGATTTAATTAATTAATAGCTTTACGAATCAAGAAAATCGATGAACTAGACAACATACATACGACGTATATTTAGCTTAGACAATTACTTTTTGTAAAATCATGTCCCTAACGTAGTAGACAAAAATCCTAGTCGCTACTTTTGATTAAAAGAATTGAACGTCAACTTGTTTAATCTAGCAATTGATTGAATAAAATCACAAACTAGTTACGCACCTAGCTGTAAAATCAAACAATCAAATAATGACCCAAAAAAATAATTGATACTTGACTAATAAATCGATTGAAATAAAGAACAAAAGTCTCACAACATGCAAAATTCAGTAACTAGGATTCCGTAAACCAAGAATGAAAAGTTTAGTTACCCAACATTATGATTTTCCTAACTATTTTGACTATCACTAACATTGGAACAATCACTGGTGTTGGGACTGTTGCGGGCATCCTTCACTATTTGCTATCTGCCACAGCCTTATTTAACCCTCCTTCCCATCACTGTAGCTGATGGGGTAATTAAAGTTTAATGACCACCTTACTATCTTTCACGTAAACTCTCTTCTGCCGCACTCCTCACTATTACTTCTCTCCAACTCCACTCACTATCGCTTACTCACTCCTTCCACACCAGCTGCCGCCTACCCCACTATTGCTTTCTCCTGTTGCGTGATTTACCCAAACTAAAAAAGGTGTCCAAGGTTTATTTTCCATGCCAATTTAAAAACCTAAGCCTTCCAAATATTTATGTTTTGGCTTCTCATTGTGTGTCCGTGTTTCGTCATTTGTTGCTCTGTTGGATCGGAAAAAGAAAACATGCCTTATTTGGAGAAACGGTAGATTTCAAAACTTTTAAGAAATCATTTTGCAGCGGAAGCAA
>JANZXV010353601.1:0-11386 GCA_027576455.1 Erythroxylum roigii
TTATTTTCATTTTTATTGAGGGTAAAAATGGTATTGTATTATCTTTCATTCCCATTAATGCAACAAACCAAACAACAGTATTGATATTAATATAGAAACCCAAGTTACAAACCAAACATTATTTTTTTTTTATTTTTCATACTCATCTCCATCCCCTTCTACTATTATACCAATATCCATAGCCAACCCTGTGTTCAAACCAAACGCTTAGTTAGTATTTTATCCTTGGTGATATTAGTAAGTAAATATGCGAAAAGATTAAGATTAATAGAAGGGTAAAGTGAGCAAAGGAGCTAATTTAGTCAATTGAACAATTAGTGGATAAAGAAAAGGAGAAAAGTGAAGCATATATATAATTCAAAGAATCAAGAATAAAGAGGAATCAACTACACCAAAACTTAAATTAAATTATTGTATCCTTTTGCTAACCTTATCATAGTCATTTCAGTGAATTAGAGGCTTAATAATTACATAATAATTTGTATATAGGGTATGATTTGTAAATCCTTTCATAATTAGGAGGCAATTTACTTTTATTTTTAAAGAAAGCGTCTTATCTTTAAAAAACATTAGGGTAACTTTTGAAATATTATTAAATCAAGTTTTTGTCAAATGAATGCATTTTAATCTTTAAAATAACATTAGAAGTTTTGGAAACTTATTTTAGGAAGTTTGGTAAACCAATATAGTAATTTAGATAACCCACGTTAGAATTTTGGATAGAATGGTCAACTAGTGTGGCAATGTAATTGACAATTGTCTTTTAAAAATATGTAGCTTGAGCTTTTGACCACATTCATCAATAAATGTACTAAAATAGTCAACCAATATGTAGAATGGTCAATCAATGCTATTGTTACTAGCCATTATAATGGTTAGTTTTGTTGTTATTGGTTATTTTGGGTTATTTGAGTATAAATAGACCATACATGAGTTGTGGGGGAGAAGGTTAGGCATACAAGAGAGTTGTTAAGAGCCTTGATCGCGGTTTTTCGATATGTGTAGTTTTAATATTTTAACCTCGATATTCTACAAGCGTATGAGTCGTTCGCGTAGTATCTAAGGTGTCGATCCCACGAGGAGGGTTAATCTAATCCTAAACTCTCTCTTAAGTTATAACCAAAAGCCCTAAATTATAAACCCTAATCAGATTATAGAAATTTGCAATTTCTCAATTCATAATTTATCCAAACCCTAATTAGATCTGAAGTTTTCCACTAGCTACCCCAACTTATGTGAGATCTCTCGTCACACAATTACCAATTTGATTGATTTCTCGTTCTTATTAAATTATCTAACTTTTGTTAGCCCAATTTAATTATTTTTCATCGGTCCACCCTCTCAGTCTAATACCGATTTATTATTTAACGGAGTTTTATATTTTTTAATTAGTTAAGTTTATTATTTAATGGAGTTTTATATTTTTTATTTAAGTTATCTTGGTTCCTAGTGTTATATAGTTTATGTAAGTTACATTTTCACCTTTTTAACAAAATCTATTTTTATTATAGTTATATACTTTATTTAATTCTTTTAAATTCATATTAATTTTAAAGATAGATCATATATGTCTTATATTTTTATAAAAGTTAAAAAACATATTGAATAATCTTTAGAGGAGTTGCAAGGCCTTAATTATTACACGAGTTGCTAGGTAACTAGAATAAAGATGATCAACCAAACAAAGCCTTACTGGTATTGATTTAAGGTGTCAAAATGACCTTAGTATAGGAATCTAATCAAGATAGACATTATACAGAATTTAACTTGTGTGTGAAACACGCTTTAGTCTTCAATGGCATCTCATCTTAGTTCTCTAGCTAATGAGTTATAGTTGGTCTAATTATACTTCCTCTAATAGCTCTATTTTTCTTTAACTTAGCTCCTTATGCCCCCTTTTGCTACTTCCATCTAGATTTGTCCTAAGTTCCAGTTCACAACTAGGCTTTTTGTGCATCTAATGTGTCCTTATTAGCCACAAGTGTTTCTCTAATCTACAACAATGTGTTGTGACAAAAACTCTACAAGTCATGATTTGAATTCTTAAAGAGTCTTTCATTCTCTTTCCCTCTATGTTATATAAACACTACATCCAATGCCATTTTAAATAGGTTATGATAACTTATGTTAAGTTGATGTAGCCGTGAGGCCTATAGCAATTTGCTTCCCAATCATTATCCACATAATAGTATGATTACATAAAGATTAAATTTCGTCTATACAACCATTATATAGTTGTACTTGAATAATATAAGCTCTTAAATTTAAGTTGTGGCATAAGATAGTTTTTCTCTGTTGTTGCATTATAATTTTTCATTTCAATTTATTTTTATGAAGGTACTTATGTTGTCTTTGATTCTTAAATTGATTATCTCATTAGTCAAATTCTTTTAATTCGTTGATCTGGGAGCAACATGAAGCAGGTTTCAAATTTGGGATACTTATGTGACTCCTCTCCCTTAAAATCACCTCCTAACTCCTCAAATCATCCCTTTAATCCCTCATATTTCTTTTCCCTACTATAAATCACACCCTAATTCACTTAAATTCAAGCCCTATTTCATAAACCCTAATTTCAAAATCCATTAAAGTTACTTATATTAAGTTTAATTCTAAGTTGAAAATGGTCAGATTACCAAAGTAATCTGATTTAAGAGGGTATATTTTGGCATAAGCTAAGTGTTTTTGGTTCAAATTAAAGGGGTATGGATCGCCTTTTCTTATTGAAATAGAGCAGGTGTTTTCAATTTACTTAGGTTTAATTTTTAATAAAAGTAAATTAATGGAGGTCATCAGGTCTATGCTTCAATCAATGACAAGTGGGATTGTGGCAGCTTGGGTGGTAATTGTTGTTATAGATGTTGGCTAACTACATCAAGGGATTTCAAATCAACTTTCTTGGGCATTCACTCCAATTTAGTATTGGCTTCTAAGTGATTTACAGTTTCTTATTTGTTTTATTGAGTTTTAAATTCACTAAATTTCAAAGAAGTCTTGTTTTGTTATTCATCGTAGCGATTAGTTGCTTTCCTTTTTAGTTTTCATCTTCATTTCATTTCATTTCTATTTTAGTGCTTTTTATGATCTATTTTACTTTTTTTCTTATTCCAACTCCACATTTATCATGTGCTTTCTCTTTTGTTTAATATTCTACTTTTTTTCTTCAATATTGTTAATTAGAGGTTTGATGTTAATGGTTTTTTCAACAAAAAGTAAAAAGATTTCAAAATTTGGGCAGTGTGACTATTTTTATCAGTTACAGTTATTGTTTGTGTGCGATTAATTGTGGCTTATATATTGATTGGGATTTTTTGCTTATTCCTAATTAGTATATTTACCTCGTTGATTGCTTTGTATTTAATCTTGATTTTAATATTCTCTATCATTGTTTATTGCTTCTTTTTTACTATTTTTATTTATTTCCTAGGGTTGTTATTATTGTTGCTATTTATTTTCTAGGGTTCTTATTAGTATAACTTATTTGATTTCTAATTTTGATAACTTTAGTAGTTCCTTTTTTGTGGCTTACTACTAGTTTATCCCTTTTATCTAGCTTTTTTTAAAGCTCCAATCCTTGTTACTTTTCTCAAGTAGTCTTAGATTATTTAGGGCCTTATTGTGTTTGTCATTTATAGCTTGTGATGGGTGTTAGGGTAGGAGTGGCTGCTTTGACTTCTTATGATAGTGCTAAGATTAGTCCTTCAGTAAGTTTTGGGGCTTAGAGGAGAGTAGATGTTGATAGTTTACGGATAAGTTCCTGAAACATCAAGACTCTTATCAAGAAGTTATTGGAATTATTAGAGAATTTAGATCAATATAAGATCCATATAATATGCAGTTAGGAGGTAATGAAGAAAGGGGCTAAAGTAGAAAAGATTAATAGGGTATTTAGGGTGTTTAAGGAAATGGAATGGTGTAGGTATCTTAGTTATCAAGGAACTTAAACATCATTTGGTGGGGGTAAAGAGGAATAATGGTAGATTTGTTCTTAAAGATTGTGGTGAAAGATGTTGTTTTCAATGTGGTGTGTACTTATGCACCCAAAATAGGGTTAGAGAACAACTTAAACGTCAATTCTGGAAAGAGTTAGATAAGTCATACAGGTATGTTATATAAACACTACATCCAATGTCATTTTAAATAGGTTATGATAACTTATGTTAAGTTGATGTAGCCGTGAGGCCTATAGCAATTTGCTTCCCAATCATTATCCACATAATAGTATGATTACATAAAGATTAAATTTCGTCTATACAACCATTATATAGTTGTACTTGAATAATATAAGCTCTTAAATTTAAGTTGTGGCATAAGATAGTTTTTCTCTGTTGTTGCATTATAATTTTTCATTTCAATTTATTTTTATGAAGGTACTTATGTTGTCTTTGATTCTTAAATTGATTATCTCATTAGTCAAATTCTTTTAATTCGTTGATCTGGGAGCAACATGAAGCAGGTTTCAAATTTGGGATACTTATGTGACTCCTCTCCCTTAAAATCACCTCCTAACTCCTCAAATCATCCCTTTAATCCCTCATATTTCTTTTCCCTACTATAAATCACACCCTAATTCACTTAAATTCAAGCCCTATTTCATAAACCCTAATTTCAAAATCCATTAAAGTTACTTATATTAAGTTTAATTCTAAGTTGAAAATGGTCAGATTACCAAAGTAATCTGATTTAAGAGGGTATATTTTGGCATAAGCTAAGTGTTTTTGGTTCAAATTAAAGGGGTATGGATCGCCTTTTCTTATTGAAATAGAGCAGGTGTTTTCAATTTACTTAGGTTTAATTTTTAATAAAAGTAAATTAATGGAGGTCATCAGGTCTATGCTTCAATCAATGACAAGTGGGATTGTGGCAGCTTGGGTGGTAATTGTTGTTATAGATGTTGGCTAACTACATCAAGGGATTTCAAATCAACTTTCTTGGGCATTCACTCCAATTTAGTATTGGCTTCTAAGTGATTTACAGTTTCTTATTTGTTTTATTGAGTTTTAAATTCACTAAATTTCAAAGAAGTCTTGTTTTGTTATTCATCGTAGCGATTAGTTGCTTTCCTTTTTAGTTTTCATCTTCATTTCATTTCATTTCTATTTTAGTGCTTTTTATGATCTATTTTACTTTTTTTCTTATTCCAACTCCACATTTATCATGTGCTTTCTCTTTTGTTTAATATTCTACTTTTTTTCTTCAATATTGTTAATTAGAGGTTTGATGTTAATGGTTTTTTCAACAAAAAGTAAAAAGATTTCAAAATTTGGGCAGTGTGACTATTGTTCTTAAAGATTGTGGTGAAAGATGTTGTTTTCAATGTGGTGTGTGCTTATGCACCCAAAATAGGGTTAGAGAACAACTTAAACGTCAATTCTGGAAAGAGTTAGATAAGTCATACGAGTATTTTTGTGCCCATGGGATTTCTAGTACGGAGATAAAAATAACAATGGACTGCTTTGTTGGACATTATGATAGTGTTTGATTTGGTAGTAGCCAACTCATTCTTTAATTAAAAAAAGAAGCACCTGGTAACTTTTAATTGTAGAACTGCAAAGACTAAGATTGATGAAGTGATCATATCAGTTGTAAATGTTGTAAGGTGTTACCTAAAGCATGCTTATTAACTTAATATAGATTATTGGCACTAGATCTTATAATTATGCATTGGAGAAAGAAGAGAAGTTTTTGGAGGTGTATTAGACTTAGATGGTCGAATCTAAAAGGAGACACTGTAGAACAACTTAGTAATAGATTATTCAAGGAAACATGGAAACTAGAAAGAGATGTTAGCCGAATGTGGGAGGGAGTAGTAGCACTTTTAAAGAGTGCAACTAAGGAGAATCTTAGAAGTTTTTAAAGGGCCTGGGGGTAGTAAAAAGGAGTTTTGGAGGTAGAGTAAAAACGTCCAAGACAAGGTAAAGATCAAGAAGGTTGTTTATAAAGCTCTATTGGAACACTTAGAGAGAGTTATAAGATGGCAAATAAAGAGGCAAAGAAGATAGTTTTAAAAGCCAAAAGTAGAGCCTACGAGAACATATATCAACAATTAGAAACTAAGGATGGAGAAAAAGATATTTTCACGTTAGCAAAAGCGAGGGAATGGAAAATGAAGGACAAGAAGGATGAAGCAAGATGAGTGTTCATAGATGAAAATAACATCAAGAGAAGATAGTAGAGCTACTTCTATAGGCATTTTAATGAAGGTGAATATAACAACATTTCTTTAGGTTATCTTAACACTTCTAAGCAATACTATAGCTGCATTTATTGTAGACGTACTACGAGAGAAGAAATTAAAGGAGCTTTGAGGGAGGAGGGGAAGGATAGTAGGACCTTATGAGTTACTGATAGAGGTATGGAAAAGTCTATGAGAAAAAGGTCTTACTTGGTTAACTAAGCTTTTTAATTTGATCCTTAATTTGGCCAAAATACTAGATGATGGAGACTTAGCACACTTATACCTCCCTATAAGAATAAAGAAGTCGTCTAAAATTGTAACAATTATAGAGGCATCAAACTACTCAGTTACACCATAAACATGTGGAAAAAGTTAATTGAGAAAAGACTGAGAAAGGATGCACCTGTCTTAGAGAATCAATTTGGTTTTATACCAGGAAGGTCCATAACAAAAGCAATACATCTCCTTTCATGATTAAAGGAATATTATAGGGACAAATATAGGGACCTACACGTAGTTTACATTAATTCAAAGAAGGCTTATGACAATGTACTTAGGGAAGTTATGTAGAGGTGTTTATAAGCTAAGGGAGTTCTGATTGCCAATATACGAATTATTAAGGATATGTATAAAGGTGTTACAAGTAAAGTAAGGATGATAGAAGGAGATATAGAACATTTTCTATCTACATCAGGTTTCACTAAGGATGCTCATTAAGCCCTTTTTTGTTTACAGTAGTTATGGTGATCTTACCAAGAATATCCAAGGGGATATTCCTTAGTATATATTGTTTGTTAATGATATTATTTTAGTGAATGAAAAAAAGAGGATGTTAATGTCAATCTACAACTTTGGAGAGATACACTAGGGTCAAAGGGTTTTTAATTGAGTAAGACTAATATTGAGTACTTAGAATGTAACTTTTCAAGTCGTAGGGTTCCATTTAATGTGAAGATAAAAATTGGTACAAAAGTTACACCATAGAAAGTTTTTTGAAGTGCCTTGGTTCCATTATCCAAAGTAGTGGCAAGATAAATGACGACATAGTTCACCATATCAAATTAGAGTGGCTTAAATGGAAGGAAATTCAGAAGTTTGATATGACAAGAGGATACAACTAAAGCTAAAAGCTAAATTATACTGTTTATCAATTAGGTCGACTATGCTTTATGGAGCATAGTGTTGGCCCATCAAATATATGCATAGTCATAGTTAATAATGGTGAAGACAAGGATGCTTCGTTGAATATGCAACCTTACAATAAAATAAAATATCAAAAATGCATTGGTAGAAGACAAGTTAAGGGTGGCTAACATTGATAGGAAATTAAAAGACACGAAGCTTAGGTAGTTCAGATATGTTAAGAGGAGACATCTTGATGCCCTAGTGAGAAGATGAGAAAAGATTGTATTTAGAGCCTATAAGATTTAAAAAAAAAAAAGGAAGACCCAAAAAGAATTAGAGGGAAATGATTAAGAACAATATGGCCCTATTAAACCTTACCAAGGACTTAGGCCTCAATTAAAAACTTTGGTGAACTAAGATATAAGTATAAGACCCTACATAAAGAGGTCCTTCTCTTTTCATAGGCCTTTTGAGCATTTTTTGTTTATTATTGTGTCTTTTATTTAGCCTAAATACTTTTATTTGTAGCACTCACTATAATAATCAAACCATAGCTAAGTATTTTCACTATTTCTATTTTTGTATTTATATTCCCAACAAAGCTTTTCACTAAGCTTAATAATTTGTGCATGGTCTATAAAGTATTAGATTTTAGCCTAATTTTACAAAGACTTCTATTTTCTAGATAATTTATGTGTATCTATTACACCCATAATGTCTCCTTATCTATAAGAATCCTTTAAATTTGTTTAGCTAGTAAAACTTATTAATAGTTTGGATAAGTGTGATTTGAAGACCCTTTTCTTATTTGGTAGCCATATAAAAACCCATTTAACCTTGACATGAGGTTTATTGTAAGTATCCCCTCACCATAAAAAGTTTCACATCATCCTTTCCAATGTTTTGGCAAGATTCTTTGGTAGCACCATGTGATATGACCAATAGACATGCTCTTTGTAAAGTGTGGAGTTTGTAAGTTGCAATGTCCAAGTAAAAGACATACTTTTATTATACCAATGACCAATTCTCTTTTAGAAAGAATCAAATAGATCTTGATAGTCCTTAAATAAGGATCTTTTAGTTTTAATTGGTACACCTAAGTATGTGAAAGGGAGATCTTTAATTAGTAAACCAAAGACTACAAAGACCCAACATGCTTGTCAGTCAACCAACACAGAGATGACCATATGGATTTTATCCGTATTAATTGAGAAACCTAATAAATTGTTGAAGAGGTGTAGGCAATTCATTAGAATATTAATTGAATTTACATCAACCTCATAAAATATAAGTAAACTCATTAGTGAAAGAGAGATTAATTAACTCCCTACATTTATTATAAAAGATGAATATAAGTTCTTGCTTAATATTATGGTCTATTAGCCTAATTAGCACCTTAATGCCTATAGAGAATAGATAGGGTGAAAGGGGGCCACTTTATCTTATCCCTCTTCCACATTTAATAACCAAAGTTGATTCCTCGTTAATCAAAATACTAAATGAAGTGGTTGTTATACATTGCTCAATCTAGTTGGTGAGTTTCTATAAGAATCGCAAAACTTCCAATGAGTCGATAATAAAGCTCTAATTGATAAAGTCAAAAGATTAATCAAATTTTATTTTCAATTCACAACTCTTGATTAAAGCACTCATTTGGTAGTCCTTGAATAATTCTTAAGCTAGAAGAACACTCTCTTCTATAATCCTTCCCTTAATGTAGGCAACTCGTGATGAGTTGATGATAGATCCTAATACGATCCTAACTCACTCTAATAATCAAACCATAGCTAAGTATTTTCACTATTTCTATTTTTGTATTTATATTCCCAACAAAGCTTTTCAGTAAACTTAATAATTTGTGCATGGTTTATAAAGTATTAGATTTTAGCCTAATTTTACAAAGACTTCTATTTTCTAGATAATGTATGTGTATCTATTACACCCATAATGTCTCCTTATCTATAATAATCCTTTAAATTTGTTTAGCTAGTAAAACCTTATTAATAGTTTGAATAAGTGTGATTTGAAGACCCTTTTCTTATTTGGTAGCCATATATCAGCCCATTTAACCTTGACATGAGGTTTATTGTAAGTATCCCCTCACCATAAAAAGTTTCACACCATCCTTTCCAATGTTTTGGCAAGATTCTTTGGTAGCACCATGTGATATGACCAATAGACATGCATTTTGTAAAGTGTGGAGTTTATAAGTTGCAATGTTCAAGTAAAAGACATACTTTTATTGTACCAATGACCAATTCTCTTTTAGAAAGAATCAAATAGATCTTGATAGTCCTTAAATAAGGATCTTTTAGTTTTAATTGGTACACCTAAGTATGTGAAAGGGAGATCTTTAATTAGTAAACCAAAGACTACAAAGACCCAACATGCTTGTCAGTCAACCAACACAGAGATGACCATATGGATTTTATCCGTATTAATTGAGAAACCTAATAAATTGTTGAAGAGGTGTAGGCAATTCATTAGAATATTAATTGAATTTACATCAACCTCATAAAATATAAGTAAACTCATTAGTGAAAGAGAGATTAATTAACTCCCTACATTTATTATAAAAGATGAATATAAGTTCTTGCTTAATATTATGGTCTATTAGCCTAATTAGCACCTTAATGCCTATAGAGAATAGATAGGGTGAAAGGGGGCCACTTTATCTTATCCCTCTTCCACATTTAATAACCAAAGTTGATTCCTCGTTAATCAAAATACTAAATGAAGTGGTTGTTATACATTGCTCAATCTAGTTGGTGAGTTTCTATAAGAATCGCAAAACTTCCAATAAGTCGATAATAAAGCTCTAATTGATAAAGTCAAAAGATTAATCAAAATTTATTTTCAATGCACAACTCTTGATTAAAGCACTCCTTTGGTAGTCCTTGAAAAATTCTTCAGCCAGAAGAACACTCTCTTCTATAATCCTTCCCTTAATGTATGCAACTCGTGATGAGTTGATGATGGATCCTAATATGATCCTTAACCTCGAAGCTAGTAAATTGGAAATGTTCTATTCAAGTTGTTATAGCAAGAGATAAATATGAATTCTTTTAATGAAGTGGGTTAGGGACATTAGGGATTAAGCTTATGTGAGTTTTATTTAACTATCTTAACATTCTCCGTTTGCTAAATAATTTAAATATGACCTTATTCACCCAATTCCTTATCAAACTTCAAAATTTCTTAAAGAAATAAGCATTAAGTCTATCTAGACCAGGTGCTATATTATAAATAAAGCTTAGAAAAGCCTATTTAATATCTCTATAAGTGAATGGCTTAGTGAAGGAATGTGCTTATTCATCAACGATTGCTTTAAAAAGAAAAAAAAATTGAGTACCTATATAGATGCATAATTAGAGAATGATCCTAACAAAGATTTTAAATAGTTATAAACCTCTTATTTTAGTTCTTATTATTCCCAAATCCCCTCCATTGCCCTTAGCAAGATTGATTATCTTATTGGCATTTCTTTTAAATAAGATAGCTTTACGGAAGAAAATAAAATTTGTCCCCCTCTTATACTTATTAGATTCTGAATTTTTATTTCAATATAGAATTGTATGAATAGGAGTGTAATATAGTTGGAAAGAAAATTTTTTATTGGATAAGTATGATTAAGTTTCATAAACCCAAATATAATTTAGTTGCATCAGCATAAGAAAAGGTCCTGCTGCCTTTGACGTCCAAATTTTTGTTATTAATTTTTTAACACATTTAAGTAGCTTAAACCTCTTTACATCTTCTTCCATTTTCAAGGATATTGTTTTATATAAACTGTTTATAAAGGAGATTAGATTGCTAATAAAATATAATAAAGAAATAAATTTCACTAGCACCATAAGGCCATGTTTATAGTCATTAATAGACAATGTGTATATAATCAAAGCACAAAATGGTAAGGTATTAGAATGAAAAACAATTATGCATCTCCTTTTCTCCACTTTTAAGGCATTAATTCAATCTATTTATTCATTTGTTGTTAAGTCAATTAAAATACATATATTTTGGACTTAATATTTATTGATTTGTGAAATTGGTGTTCGTAAATTAATGGAATTATTTGTTAAA
>JANZXV010353637.1:0-11384 GCA_027576455.1 Erythroxylum roigii
AATTATATCAACTCCATCTTCAGTCAAAAGATCCCCACTTTCACCGAGGATCACAAGATGAGGTATTCCGCTCACTGTGAATAACTCATCCAAATGCTTACGTACTTCGGAGTCGGAGAATGGAATTGCAAGCCATGGCATCTTTGAGAAATATGTATGAAACGATTCATCATCCGCATCAGCTGTAACAAAAACAATCTCGAAGTCCGCTTTTGAAGCAAGTTCATTGTAGACTTCCACCAGAGCGGGGGTAAACTTTCGACACGGACCGCACCACGATGCTGAGAAATACAGCCCAATTTTCTTACCCTTCAAGCTGTCGATCTTAACCTGTAAAAAATCCCCAAGGATACACAGTTACTATTGAATTGAAGTCCTCAAAAGCTAGCCTTACATCTACTTTTGACTCAAAAACGTACAAGACATCCTTAGTTAAACCCATAACCGTAATTCCCCGTTCACCTCTCTCCCAGTTCAACTGGTTCCTTCTTTAATCTGCCCCATCTCTTATAACAATGATCCACCAATTCTGATCAAATAATCTTTAACCTTAAAAAGAACTCAACTTGACCCCCTGCGCCAAAACGAAAACGAAAAAGAAAAGCAGTAGCCATTACCTGATCACCGTTGTTTCGAATAAGGTAATCACGGTCTTGGGAAGAGAGGATAGAGACAACATCGTGAGAGTGGAACTGACTCATTTCGCTGCCTTTTGCTTTCTGGTTGCTTCACTGCCTGGAGCTTAGCCTAGTGTTGTTGTTGTGCAAGACGTATGTTTTATGAATCAAACTAGTTTGACATATATAGAGGTGCCCAATATAAATAAGGACATTTCAGTAGTTTCTAGATTTTCCTTTGTCACTAAGAAAGGAATTAATCTTGGTCACTTGTTAAAAACAAAGGGGTCTATTGCTTGCGTCACGCAATACCTACCGGTCTTTCAGCAATAATGCACCAATTTAAATATGCTTTCTGGACCGTAAGATATCCCAATTAAGCGACTAAACATCATTAATCTTCTCGAAAACACATTTGGATCGGCCCATTCCCATTCCCAAGTATCCTACGCTCACTTTAATGAAGTACTTGCCGACAAACATAATTCTAAATTGAAATTGAAATTGAAATGGGATTCATTTTATAAAGTAACATTAGCTAGACTCCGATTTCTATTTGCTAGTCGACTTTACTATACCTAGGCATATGCTAATATTCCCCATTTTCTGGTGGGGACCACGATGTCACTCTCACGTATGACGCAGATCCACACCCACTTGCACGGTAACATTTATTGTTACAACGTTGTTAATTTTGAGGCTGAGTAGACGTACTTTGAGTGAAAGAATACAAATGAGTGTGAGGTGTCTCGTCTGACGTCACGTCATCGAATCATCATTGTCTTGTCTTGCTGACCAAGGCAATACATTTTGTAGGTAACCACATATTTATGAAGCTGGGGATGTGTCATTCACATCGGAAGCCTGACTGACAAATGCTCTATTGGCAATCCCTTCTTCTTTGGGGGGAGTAAAATCCTCTGTACTCGTTACTTAAGACCAATTCTGTGTCACTCAACCACAGCCACCAATTTTATTGAGTCCCACTAAAATCTATGGTCATGCTTGAGTAATACAGGATTGGTCTTGGGTCGTGGGTACAGAGAATTTGGTCTCCTCCTTTGGGCATATAAGGCGCTTAAATATTGTGGCAATGACGGAGACAATTCATCCTGCAAGACTTCTTATAATCAGACCCGTGGATGTCCATCGACAGAGGATTCCTCGTGATTGTCGTGCTATATTGACTATTAGCACCACTTTGTCCTATCTTCCGAAAACACTCACCACAAAGTCTTTTTTTAAAGATAAATAAGATTAAAAGTTGTAAATGTTTAACATTAAACAAATGTTCAACTTATGAAGTAAAAACAATAAAACCAAATACAACACAAACTAAAAACACTACAACAGAGAAGCCTCAAGTAACAACTCAAAATTGAGGAATAACTAACGAAACACTACATAGAGAAACAAGAAGGTGTAGAAGTGTTCAAAAAGCCACATACCACTGACATTGAGTTAGTTTGTGACTAGTGGAGGAAGAAATTTCAGACCTTTAGGGCTTGTCTAAGATCTGTGAAGGCAAAAAAAATTGAATGAGTTTTCTAAAATTTATCCCCTCTATGATTATAATTTCCTATGCTTAGTTAATTCTAATTGTTAAATTTGGTTTAAATATGCACTTTAAATATTTAGATTATTAATTTTCTAAATTTATTGACTTATTACTGAGTTAATTTAATACTTATATATCATTGTGGAATAAGTATTAAAGATGCTTAACGGCTCTCTTATGTTGTGGAACAAGGAGTAAGAGGTCAGATTATTTTGGCAATAGTATTAAGAGTTTAACTAAAGGAAATAAAGCTATGCGAAGATTAGATTGTTTAAATTTCATTCATTTTTTTATTAATATTAGCTTTTAAGCAATCTATTCTTTCCTCCAACTCAAGTGGGGTTCATTATAGTTGTGCAACTAAAACTCCTAATACTTAAGCTTTTAATTGTTCTCCATGTTCACATTCCTATTCTTTTTAGTTATACTATAAATGCTACATCATCAAGTTTTTTATTTTGAGCATTGGATTGTTTGATTACATTCAATGAGATCATCCAAAGCCAAAGATAAATCGTGATTGATAAATCATGATTTGGATGATCTCATTACCATCATATTTTTAAGTGGCTATACCGAATCAAGAGAAAATATGATGGTACAACTGATAGATATAAGGCACAATTAATTCAAATAGAGTCCCGGTATAGACTACCATTCCACCTTTAACCCTGTAAACGAATCTGCTACAATATTATTGGTCCCTTCGTTGGCTTTTCAAAATTTTTCGCTCATGCATCATTCAGATGTCAATGATGCAATCCTTAAAGGATATTTAGAGGTAAATTTTTCATATCAATCTCTTCCACCTTTATATATTGTAACATTCCGTTACCCATGATAAGACTTGAATAGTGAATATGAGAAATTATTGAGAAATTAGAAAGTACAATTCATGCTTATGCTAAATCTGACATGCACATTTTTGCACATTAATATGATTATACATGCATGCATGACATTTTTTGAGTTTAATTGAGTTATTAAATGTGATTAAAATGTGATTGGACAATTTTGGTATATTTCAGATATTTGAAATTTTTGGTGAATTTTTAAAAAATATTGAAATTTGGACCAATTGTAGTGTGACGCGTGGACTGGGTAAATTGATGAGAAATAGCCTATGTATATGTGTGACACGTGGCAATGAAATAGTGAAAAATGTTAAACCATGTAAGAGGATATGTAGACATATGTTTTAGACGTTGTTTTCTTGTAGCTAAGCTTCCTCTCGTTGTTATTCATCGAGTATCAAATCCACTTCTGGTTTTAATTACCAAACACCAAACATCAGTCTTTATTGTTGTGTTAGTGATTCACTCTCACTGCTGGAAAATATTGCTTAAGCAAGTAAGTAAGTCTGATGTTGTTTACAAAGCAAATATATATATATACATGCATGTGAAGTTACACAGTGTAGTCTCGGTGGATGCACAGGTTGGATGATTTTGATGAGGAACTAAATTTGTTAAGTGAATCTGGAATGAAATCTGAGTTTACTAGGTATTGTGAAGTTGTAAGTTGCTGAAAAGATAAAAATAAAATAGAGAGAGAGAGGATGAACACAGTAGTGAGAGAGTTGAAAATGGTGTAATTCATGCATGCATCGGTTTTTAGTCCCTGACTATAAGCTTGATTTTTGAGTTGTATTTCGAATGAGTTAGAGGATTTGTTTGCTAGTTATTGGAGTTAATTGATCCGAGATTGAGTTTCTGAAAAGTTACAGTAGAGAGAGAGATAGAATAGTTAGAGTTTCGGGCTAGAAAAATCTGAAAAATTGAGAAGACGAGTCTTCTGTGAAAGTTCACCGCGGCCAACTCTTGAGTTCGCCACGGCCATCCTTTGAGATTTCCCGAGAAAATGCGTTTTTGGAAAAGTTCACAGCGGCCAACTTCCTTGGTTCGCCGCGACGAAGTCTTATCCTGTACAGCTTGAACATGCTTCGGTAATTAGACCATATCTTAGTTTGCAGTTATCCAAATTGGATGATTTGGAAGTCATTAGAAACTTAAGACATTGGAAAAACAACTTTCTAAAAGGAAATTTTGCCAAATTTTACCTTACCAGATTTATTGTGCAAAGTTGACCCATAGGTATGTTGTTAGAAAAATCTGAAGTGGTCAATTAAGTTATGAAATTGATTTCACATTATTTTATTTTGGTCCAAATTATAAGTACGCATGGTATTAATGAGGGCTTTGATATCTGAATGAATTGTTGATAAGGATCACAATAAAGTACCCCGAAATTGTCATTGAACATGCATTGTGCATATTTCATATAAGTAGATGTGCATTAAGAAATATTTATATAATTGTGCGAAAGTGTGATAATTGTAAATATGTTTTGTATGATATAAAGAAGCTCATCGGACGCCAGTCAGACATTGGCAGACCATCCAGGCAATAGTTTATTCGAGCGTACAGTGAGTCAACCTAGATGATTTCCTAAATTGATTTGATTTGATTTGTTTAAACTTCCAATATTATTGAACTACTTGTGATTTGTTTCTAAATTCCATACTTGAAATTCGAGGAGTTTGAAAGTTGGGCATGTATTGGAAGTGTTCTGATTTGATGTGAAATCCTATATGATATGTGAATTCTCAACGAATATTGAATGTCGGACTAAATTCTCTGTATTTAATGTTTATGATTATGTTAGGATTTATTAAATAAAAGACCTATATTTGATAATCCTGGAATAGTTAACGGCTAATTAGAACTACATATCCGTAATTGTGTGTTTGGACTAATAAAGTGACAATCAAAATAATTTTATCACCTTGTAAGTGGTTTAATCTATATTGTGGGAATGAATAATATAATCTAAATGAACCCAGTTATGTGTTTGTTGGTTAGAACTGGGTCTCTCTAGATCTGAATGTTGTCGGATATTAAATCCTACTAAGTAATTTCTGGGAGTTGTCTTTCGATTAGAGAAATAATTAATGGATTTCCTTTAATTATTGAAAAATTAAGGAGAGATTGGTTATTTAGAGTGTTCACCGATAATTATAACCAGTTTACTTATGAATATATGAGTTAATTTTTTGCATCAATGATAAATTAACATAATTAAAGTGGAAATACATCCTTTGACTAGAAGGTTTCTCCCTTGTTGAGTTTTTAAAATTTATTTACATCTTTGTTCTTTTTTTAATTGAATTATTGTTAACTTATTTTATCAGTTAAAACTCACAATTTTACGAATTATTTTTGTAAAAGGGATAAATCCACCGCTCCCTATAGAGACGATCCCTACTCACTCTATGCTCGTATTTAGTGAATTAAGGTTATTTATTTTTGTTGGTTTGACATCCACCACAACTCTTTCAAGAATTCCACTTTGGGCAAGAGTTAACAAGGTGATTAATCATTATTCTCAGCACTTTCAGGATAGGGGTGTTGACAGGCTCCTGAGTTATTTTTCTAACTACTAGCCTAATCCACACATCTTAGAGAAGCCTATCTGGTCTTTAAGCAACAATGGAGACAATTCAAACTCCTAATGCATCAAAGCTCTTAAGCCTTATAATCCTCTCATTCCTTAGTACAATGTTGTGTAGAAAGGGTCCCTAAACCCAAAGCCTCTTTCACTACTTGGCTTGTAGCTATAGGTAGACCAAAGACTAAGGATAGGATAATAGGCTCAAATAACAAGCTATGTGAATTATGTGTGATTTAATCGAAAGTATAGACCATTTATACTTCAAATGCAGTTTCACCTCTTCAATTTGGGCAAGCATTTAACACACTCTCAATTTATAATGTCAATAATCATATTGAATCATAATTTTGGTATGGGAGAATCATAAATTCAACTTAGTGGGGAAAGATAAAGTCTGCGTTAGTCTAAGCCTCAAGTGTACAGTGTATGCCTTTTGCAGAGAAAGAAACCAGAGATTGTTTAATAAGGTTAAACAGATAAGTATGTCCTAATTCATAAGATTCATTGTTGGATAAGGGAAACACTAGTGGCTCATCATATTGAAGAACATCTAAGCTTTCTTTTAAGAAGATAATGGAATCTCTAACTTCCTAGCTTTTCCTTAAGGTTGTATGTATGAGCATTGTATTTCTTTTACTTGATCTTGCTTTGTAAAGACACAAATTGCCTTTTATGGCTTAATGAATTATTTTACCTTTCAATTTTTTTTTGGTTTTATAGTTGTACCTATTACTATAGCTTACCTTTGATAGTTCAAATTATATCACTTAATAAGATTTCATATTAGATATGAAATGGTAAGACTTTGAAAGAGTGAAAGCTAATGATTTTGAGATGTATTAAGTTTAAAACTAAATTACATAATAGAAAGTTATGAGAGATTCAAAAGGTTGGATATAATTTTATAGACCCATTGAACAAATTGTGTGTTTCAATGAACACTTATAAGAGAATGATTCTTAAGATAAATATTGGGAGTAAGATGAAATTTTAAATTTTCAATTCTCTTAACAATACATCCAATTGAAACTAGTGCCTTTATTAATACATTTGATGTATATTTGAAAGATCACAAAACATTAAAAGATTCAATTTGATGATGAATTAAAAGATTTTATTTTAGAGAATTGTGAATTTATCATGTCTACAAGAAGGTTAGTAAGAGTATAGATTATCTTTTTAAGTGGGAGTATGTAGAGATATACTACTTATAGAGAACAAAATTTCATATTTTCGATTGCTGAATATAAGATCGTCCAAGAACAACTCTTATTGGATGTGAAAAAGATAATAACTTAATTTTGAGAATTAGATCTATAGAGATATATACAAAAGTTGTTTGCTTATTCTAGTCCAAATACATAGATAATGTACTAAAAGTATTTAGTGTTTAAAATATTTCATACTTGTGAAGTATTAAAGATATTCATTATTCTATGTATGATTTGATATTTGAATTCAAGGTTATAAAAATTTTAACTTTAGAAATAAATCCTACTTAAGGATTATTTTAATTTACTATAAAAAATCAGAACTACTAGTCACACAAAAGGAGCTGATGTCTCATTAAAGATCCAAGTATGTATTTAGGCAATTTCATTTAATTAAAATGATAAATGAGATAAAAATTGTAAGATTTAAGTAAGTACTCACTGTAGATAATCTTTTAAAATTCTCTCACTAAACCACTATCCCAACAGTAGCATGATCATCATATAGAGATATGGTATAAGATAAACAATAGGCTTAGTGCAAGTAGGAGATCGTTGCTCTACGGTCAATCGGTTAATTGCAGTTTAGTAACAAAATAATTTAAAGGCTTGTTTTATTTGTAGTATATATTTATCACACACACACACACACACACACATATAAAGTAGGGTTTCTTAGTTCTTTTGTCGGAATAGCTTTATCTTTGATTTTTCTTTTTAGGCTTAATTTCAACCTTTTAAGCTAGGTTGACTATTGCCAATGAGTTTTGTCCATCTATGTTATTTTTCAATCATTTTTCCTTGCGAGAAAGGCTTTGGTGGACTAATTAATATATTGGCCAAGTCAAGACGAACGGAAATTTTCTAGCCTATAGTTTGATCGCTGATCGAATGTGAAGTACGAACCGATCAAGTGGAAGTAGTGCCAGATCCACGCGAGACTGCTATGATGGTTGGACTTGACGTTGCTATTAGAACTACCTCAACTATGTCGAATATATGAGAGACCTGTGGAAAATGGCTTCAAAATGTTGGACTAGGTTCTATCTGCTGAGGTTCTACTCTTTGAAGGATGATCTTTCCCTTGGGAAATTATTGGACATTTTTTCACTGTTAGCAAATGGAAACCAGAGTTTATGCCATCTATGGCATCAATCAACCTAGGTCTTTCCTCAAGTGGAAGGAACCCTCATACCCACTTTCCTCCCCCACCCTATACCTGAATAGATATAGATATAGGGTGGCCTTGCCTTAGAAGATTAGGCTACAGAAGAGAAAAAGGTGAAGCCAACTTTGCCAGGGCTTTCCTCTCCATGAATAGTAGGTTATCAAACCGAATATTTAGGTATCCAATTTGGTTTATTTTATGTTGCTTCTTATTTAAACTTATTAGTTTCTTCATTCTTTGTAACAGTTATTTACATAGGCGGTTGGAATATATCTATTCCATACATTGAGTTTTTTTAAATTAATAAAGATAAAATAAGTGGCATTTTTTAAACAAAATAAATATCTTTATTAGAATTGCTTCTTTCTTGCTTGGTAAGGGGCTTCCATTCACCAACGCAGACAAAAAGTGCTCTCCAAACTGTGAGGGATAGTCACCCATCACAATGCTCTCGCTTAAACCCAACCTGTGGCGGATCCCGGGGGATAAAGTTAAAGTGTTTGATGAGAGGTGTTTTCCTAGATCTTCATTCACAAAACGAGTAAAAACCAAAAGGAAGACATTTTTTATATAGTTGCTTTGAGATTGGGGATGCCTAGAGACACCAAGAAATTCTATATTTTAGAATCTATTTTGTACCAGCCCTTCTGAGGGACTCAATTTTGCTGCCAGTTAGGCTACTAGGGAGATGACCTCCACCAAAACTTTAGAATAGCTCTCGTGGATCAAACCACGCGAACCTGACCCAAAACTTCTATAAAGAAACAACGATTGGGTGGAAAGAGCTCTTCTAATGTAAGTTGCTTTCTCCATTTCTGATCGTCACTTGAAAAAGAAAGAAGAAAAAAACTGGTAGTTAGTGCCTGCTTGCTTACCAAGCGATCCTGGCATTCCATTCCTCTTCAGTCCGATCGACGTTTAGATTTTGTCATATTAGGTCCTGAGGTACACTAATGAACAAAAGAGAAAAGGGGCCCCTAAAATCATGAAATTTCGTGATTTTGGGGCCTCCCTTTTCTCTTTTGTTCATTTTGTTATATAGAAATAGGGCGAGTCGAGTTTCACTCTGATAGGGCTATGAATTCCACTTGGGTTTGGCAAAGCCAATATATATGATAGGAAAGGTCGTTCAAAGAATATAAAATATGGAGAGTATAAAGATTTCAACTTTTCTGCTATTGAGTAATATAATAAGGAAGTAAAGATTGTAAATACGGGTACCGTACTTCAAATAGGCAATGGAATTGATCGAATTTATGGTCTCTTTGAAGTAATGGTAGGGGAATTAGTAGAATTTGAAGAAAGTACTATAGGCATTGCTTTGAATTTGGAATCCAATAATGTTGGGGTTGTATTTATGGGTGACAGTTTGATGATACAAGTGGGAAGTTCTGTAAAAGCAACAGGAAGAATTGCTCAAATACCAATGAGTGAGGCTTATTTGGGTCATGTTATAAATGCCTTAGAGAGAAAGGGGTAAGGTTGAATGAATCAGATTGAATTCTTCTCTTCTTTGTGCTATCAATGAAGTGCTAGCTTACTGAGCCTAGCTACAGGCTGTCGATGAAGCAAAGTGACCTAGCTATAGATACACCGAAATACATATAGAAAACCAACTCTTTTGTAAGTCGAAAATCCATACTTTTTTTAAGATTCCAGAACTGATAACAAGACCTCAGCTCCTTATTTATGTGGGAGCTAACAATGTTTTCATTATATTCGCTGTGATGTTCATGAACGGTTCATAATATTACAAAGATAGAAATATTTTCTACGATGAATAGGAAAAGGGGACAAAAGCTTAGCTTATAATTCACCCGCGAAGATAGATTGACAGTCGAATAAGCTCTTGGAAGCCTTTATAAGGAGTGTAGTCGAATAAGCTCTTGGAAGCCTTTATAAGGAGTGTAATGAAAAGGGATTAGGTGAAGTATATTTCCAGCATCTTACTCGGTCATGAATTCAGAAGGTAAGGCCCTAGCTTTTATGTAAATAGTGTGACTCCATAGAAACTTCTCTATTGATTTCTCTAGGTCATCTTGGTACTAGTTTTGGGGCAATTCATTACTGTCTTAACACCAGCTAAGCCTCTCTACAGAAAGGATTTTTTGATACAGCGCACACATGGATGCCTTTCATGCTTTGTGCTGGACCACCACTCTCTATAAGAAATGATTCTTACTAATGTTATAGAAAGATGATTAGGCTAAATAGGGGACTGACTCAACTTGAGGATTCCAACAACCTTCTTGATAGGAACAAAGTAGCTTTACTCGCCTTAAAAGTGGCACAGGGGTGGTAGGAGGGTCTTACTTCACTTCATCGCTGCGCGTCGCCCTTGCTCCCGGTTGATTCACCATGTTATCGATGTCGCTTTCCAAAAAAGGCTTTATTAAGATGTCGATATCAAAATGAGTCCAACCAGAGCCCCTATGCCAAATGATCCTTCTTTGGTACTACCTTTCTGGCCAGTCTTGCCTATAGAAATTCAAATTCAAACAAAATCTTCCTCAAGTTCGTGGAGTCCCTGTTTAATGTAACCACTTCTTAGGATGGTTTGAAGTTTTTCCTATCAATGTCTGTTATCGTCAAGAGGTCAGCTCTAGAGGCCAGGGAGTCTATAATCAAGGAACTTGTGGTTTGCAATGAAATTCAATCTAGGTTTGCTTACATGTTGAAGTTTGTTGATGATGATAAGAGCTGCTCAAAAGCTTGACTAGTATTAGAAAAATTCCTTTCCCCTTTCTATGTTATTTGTTGGGACCGAAACCTAACCGCTTAACCTAAACCATAACACTTACACTCTTGCTCTGATACCACAGATGTTGGCCCCCATTTCCGGAACCCAACCTTCTTGCGAAAATCATGAACAAATTACCTTGAAGGGTTGTTGCCAAGAAACCTAATTAACCATGTAAATTTTTTTTTCATAAAATCATAAAACCCTTATTAGACATCATCAATTCATTTTCATTCTCATAGCGTCCCAAAAATTTACTTACAATTTGTTCTGTGGTGTGCCACACAAAACAGTCACATGCTTGAACTCAGTTCGCCTGCTTGTGAACAGAATTTGGAAGACTTAAAACCTTAATTTCAGTTTAACTTCTTATGGAAATCATAGCTATAAGTCTCTAGTTCGATTTGGCGCAAGAAACACTTCAATCGGAGTTCTACAACTCAAGATATTATCAAAATACCAAAATGTGCTCATATCTCAAACATGCTCTCCTAACTGCCCTCTCACTTGTTCTAATGCAAACTCTCTCAATTTAACTAAAATTGATACCAATTTTCATGGGCAGATACCTACATGTCTTATGAATCCATTGGTCTAAGAATCACCTCAATCGGAGGTCGGATGAGGGAGTTATTCCCAA